>JAABOM020059866.1:0-12376 GCA_011800125.2 Solanum clarkiae
CTCCCAGGTTTCCCCAGGAAAAGGCCTATGCACATGTAAGTTCCAAGCCCCTTCAAATAGCCCAGTAACTCCCTCTCAACAGCCGATGTGGGATTCGCCTGGCTGAGCCAAGGAGTCTCCTTCGGTCCTTGCACTGGTATCAGATATTATTTGCACCATTTGAGATATCATTTGCACCATTTGAGATATTATGAAATATATTGAGACAGTTGGTTATAGCCTGCGATGCCTTGGGACAGTTCATTATGAGGCCCACAATGCCTCAAGATACTTTTGACTATGGCTTGTTACGCCTTGAGATATTTGAGTACATTGCCTGCGATGCCTCCCAATTCTATCTTATAGCTTCAGCTCGATAGATGTATATATGAGCCCCGCGATAGTTGTGATTTCACCTTATACATGGCCTGTGATGCCATTACAGATATGCATAGCATTGCATTGCATTATTAAATTGGTTCAACATCTGTACTTATTATTATTCATGATCATATTGTATTGTGTACTAACCCTTTTGAGGCAGGTGATAGGATTTTTCATCATTACATACTTTCTTTGATTTTTCTTACCCTATTTGTTGAACCTACTAGGTACATTTTGGTGTACTCACGCCTACTTTGTTCCTCCATGTAGATCGAGCATAGGGACCCGCACAGAGTAGTTGATCACTCTAGCTGAGCCATTCCGCTTCCATCTAGAACTAATGGTGAGGCTCAAACTTTGAGACACCGCGGATCCTTGGGATTCTCTTTATTACTTCCTTTAAGACTTTTTATCAGATGTTATGAGACAACTTTGTATCCTATTTTAAGACAGGTGTATTTACCCTTTGATACTATTTATATGCTGTAGAACTCATGACTCTATGTTTTGGGATTGTTTATATTATATTGTGATTATTTTGGCGTCACTTCATTTGCTATAGTTGTGATCCAATTTTTGGTCATGACATCCTGAGTTTTAAAAGTTGAAAATAGGAGTTTTGACATTTTTCAAAGTTTTAGTTGTTTAAAATGTGAGTTTTTGTACCATTCTGAGTTTCGGGTGTCAGGTATAATATTCATCGGTTCCATCAGCTTTGGAACACTGGTCTAGGAGAAGTGCTGAACTGAATTTGGAGTTAAAATAAGGTTTTTAGGCCCGAAGTTGCATTTTCAATCGTTTTGAAAGTCAAACTTTCACTTTGGTAAACATTCGGAGTTTGCAAGATCGAATTAAAATTTTGACAATTCCAATATTTACAGAAGATGAAACTGACTCTAGAAATGGTCTTGTCATAGTTTTTTGAATTTCTGCGAGAAGTTTTGGTATTTTGAGTTTTAAACTAGTTTATTTGACTTGCATTGGTAATTGTGTTGAGAAGACCTCGAAATTGGATTCTGACTGTTTCATTGAGTCTAGATCATCATTTTTGGTATGGATATATGTTTGGTTTGTAAAATTCTGAATAAGGGAGCATAACGGGTTTTGTTGTTGGCTGACTTTAGCTGGTGCAATGAGTATCTAGTGCACTCATGGTACTTCTCCACATTCGTGGGAGAGCATCCACATTTGCAGAGGTTTGTGTCTTGGCATCCTCCCATTCACGTAGTTATAGTTGACCTATCTTTGTCCTTCCTACATTTGCGAATGCTCTGCCATATTTGCTGAGCTTTACCCAATCCTCTCCTCCACATTCACGGGCCCCACCCCGCGTTTGCAAAGTGTATATTACCTGGTCAACTTTTTAACTCGAGGAAATACCATTTTTATGAATTTGAAGCTTTTTGGGGTGATATTGGGCAAGACTTTTCAGAGATTTCTTTTGGGTAAGTACTTCTGACATCATTTTGATTAATTTTCATGACTTTTATCTTAAATTTCATGTTTTTGGATGTTAAAAAATTGAGAATTTTTGGTCTATGATTTTGAAACTTTAAATGGTGATTTCTTATTCAATTAAACTCAATTTTGGTGGAATTTTCACCCATGGAATCCATGTTTTGTGTAGAAGTCAATTTCCAAATTTGAGAGCTTCAAACTTTAACCCTAATTTTGACCATTTTTCTCCTAAGCCTAATTCATGCCAATATGGTTATAAGAATTCATCTCTTGACATGTAGTATCTATTTTTGATAGCGATTGATCAATTTGAGGATTGTTTGGAGGTTTGAATTGATTAAAAGCTTATTCGAGTGTGGTTTCGGCATCAATGTAGATTTGGCTAACCTTTTTGAGACTGAATGTGAGTTATTGGGTATGTTCATGTGATAATTGTAAGATATAGATTCATTTATGAGAATTCAACTTTATATGATAGAATTGTGATAGAAATATGATATCGGGTATGTTGAAATTTGAGTAATTTGTGATTCTGGTGATAATTTGAGATTAAATCTTGAGAATTGTGATATATTTGATATCAATGTGATAACATGAGACTTGTGATACCATTTGGGGAAGTTATGTGGTAAATTGCTGATAATTGTGATACCGATGAGATACATGAGCATATTTTGGAACGTGAAGAGTCTAGTTTCATTGACATTCTGATTATTGATGATAGGGTGACGAATTGAGACTTGTGGATAGCCTTGTGGTACTTGTTGATGCTCTTGACTTAGCCTTGTGATGTTATGACTATTTGCATATCGTCATCATGTCATATTGCATATATGTACTCGTATTGTGGCATTGACATGCATACATCTCATATTGCATCTATATGAAAAAGTCACTTGATATTTGAGACAATCATATTACTTGAGATCTAGTTGCTGGAGCCAGAGTCTGGTGAGACATACTATTATTGATTTACATCTTGATATTGTGACTTGGTATGTATTACATCTATATTGCATTGGCCCTGAGAAAGATGTATTACTTGATATCTCCCTCCTAGCGCAACAGTCCATTGAGGTATCATCGATGCCAAAGTCCATCGTGATACTAGAGAACTCTAATATCGGTGCTAGAGTATGTCGAGGTGTCATCGGTGCCAGCGACCGTTGTGAAACTTGAGAGATTTTATATGTGGTCTGATGAGGCCCCCCATGGGTTCTACTTGGTAGCTTCAGCTTGATAGATGTATAAATCAACACAAACGAAAGTCGTGATTCCACCTCATGCATCACATTCATCCACTGCATGTGCATTGCACCATTGATTGTCACTGTTATTCTGTTATATTATTATACATGTTTATATTATTTACTAGCTTTTTCTTTGCACTTGGTAGTATTATTCGTTATCACATACTTATTCGATGTCACTTATCTAGTTAGTTAAACCTACTGGGTAAATTTTGGTGTACTCTCCCCTATTTTATTTCTCGGCCTACAGATTAAGCACAAGGACCCATACAGGGTAATTGATTCACTCTAGCACAGCTTTTCTCCATCAGTCTACATCTTAGGGTGAAGCTCAGACTTCAAGCCATCTGGATCTTTGAGATTTCCTTTATTGTTGTTTCATTTTTAGATTTTGTATTAGACATTATAAGACATCATTATATTTTCATTTGAGATAGTTGTATTTACTCTTCCGTACTACTTTAGATGCAATTGTACTCATGACTCCAGGTTTTGGAATTTGTTTTAAATATTATGACTATTTCTACTTTACTTTATTTTCTCTAGTTGCAATCCGATTTTGGGGCGTGATAAGTTCCTAATATTCTATTGACTTGGATCCAACAAAATGCATATAGATTTGAGAGAAGCCGATATGTGGCAGCATGTCTAAATTGTTAATAAGTCAAAGTAGAGCACCAAAGAATGGGAGGTTTAGCCCAAGATAATCTGATTCTTACTTCAAAGTGAAAGGATGTGAATATGGATTTCAAAACAAGCTTGCCTCATACTCATAGGCAACATGATTCAATTTTTGTAGTAGATAGACTGACAAAATTAGCATATTTTCTACCATTTAAGACTTACTCCATCGAAGATTATGCAATAATGTATACTTAGGAATTGGTGAAGTTTCATGGTGTTCCTTTGTAAAGTAATTCGGATCATGACACTTAATTCACCTTATATTTTTGGAAGTCTTCTCTAGAAGGTCTTGTTACGAAGGTTAAGCTATGCAATGCTTTCTACCCTCAAACCGATAGTCATTCGAAGAGAACAATTCAAACTTTGGAAGATGTGTTGAGGGAATGGTTACTTGATGTCAAAGGAAATTGGGATGATCACCTACCATTAATTTAATCTACTTACAATAATAGTTATCATTCTACCATTGAAATGACTCTTTGAGGCTTTATAGGGTAGGAAATGTAAGTTCCCCAATGGGTAATTTGAATGGTAAAATAGCTTTGATAGAACTCAAGTAGGTGTTTAGGGCTATGGAAAAGATTACACTTATTCAAAAAAAGTTAAGGGTATATCTAAAGTCAATAATGGTCCTATTTAGATACGAGGAGGAATAAGCTTGAATTTAATATTAATGATTAGTGTTACATGAAACTCTCATCTATGAAGGGTTTCGTGCACTTTGGCAAGAAAGTGAAGCATAGGCCTAGACATATGGGTCGACGTTAGATTTTAAGGCATATTTTTGAAGTAGCCTATGGTCTAGATTTGCTTTCGAAGATAGCGTTGGTGTATCAGGTGTTCTATGTATTTTTGTTGAGGAAATATGTTGATGCTACTAGCGCTATTGTGCCTTCAGAGAGTGTGGATGCTAAAGAAAGTTTGACTTATGAAGAGGTTGTGATTGAAATTTTAGACTAGAGGTTCATAAATTTCAGAAATAAGATAGTGACATCCGTTAAGGTGCTATGGACAAACTAAGCAGTTGAAGGTTCTTTTTGGGACGCAGAAGTGGATATGATGAAGCATTATCCTTACCTCTTCCCATTCATTTTAGGCCAACGTACTTAACTCTTCTTGATCCTCTCCTAATAATTCCTATATTAATGCTTTTCCATGTAATTTCATATGCAAGCATGCTGATGAAACTAATTGTAAGTAATATTTTATAAATTTTCCATGATTTTTACATTTAAATTGCAATATTGCATTCCTAGTGGGTTGTTAGATATTCATTCTACTCTACTCATGCTAGCTTTTATTCTATTCGAGGATGAATATTCCCAAGGAATGAGATATTTTAATACTCCAAAAGTTAGTAAGTAGGAATAAGAAAAAATTTGGAAGAGATTTTTTTTGGTTCAGGGTCTATGAGGATCATCTATAGCTCGCAAATAGAACTCCAGGTCATAGGAAAGCAGTTGTATAGGGTAGTTCGACTTTTGGAAAAATTTAGGAAAAGTTGATCACAAAATGAGATAAACGTACAATCTATGGAAAGGAGTCTTAAATGGTACGTGAAAATTTGGGAAAAATTAAGTCTCAGTACTTATATTATGAGTGGATAAGATGAGCAATAAAAGCTTCTGCGACCCATAAGCCTTGATCGTAAAACCCACCTTGACTTGGGAAAATTTTGTATAGGCTATGAGAAGGAGTTTATGGGCTATATAATGGTTTATTTCTAATGGTCTTGGTTCATGGTTTGAGGATAGATTACGTTATTGCAGTACTTTTCAATGAACCAATGGAACAATCCATAGAAGGTTTGACAACTCATAGAATGGTACCGGTAGAAATAAGTTAGAAATATAGAACTTCAAGTAAACCTCTAGGAATGGGAATCTACATCCCAAAGAAGAGACTATAGATCGTAGATGACCCTTGTAATACGGCCCAATAAGTTTTAATGAATGGTATTTTTGATATTTCCTACCCTTCTAATTATTAAACTACGTCATTTTGATCTTATAAGTACCTATGACCATTTTATACTACCCAATACACCCATTCCCAAATTATTTACTCACAACACAAAATTCTTTCAAAGTCTCCTTCTTTATCAAGCTAGGGTTTCAAGGATTAAAGCATTCAATTCCATGTTTATAGTAAGAATTCAACCTAATGTATGTGGGTATTCATTCATGGACTCCTTTCATCCCCGAATCCCAAGAAATTCCCTAATTTTCAATGAAATTTAGATGCATGAGTTAGGGATTTTGATGAATTATCACTGCATCTTATGAAATATTCTTTATTTCATGAAGTTGGATTAAATTCTATAAACAAATCACCCTAGTTTATGATCAAATTTTGTTTCACTTTGATTGATTATGAACCTATTTTGAATTAAATACATTTATTCATTTCAAGTTGACTGAATTAACCTATTATGAATTAAATGAATTTCTTGATTTCAAGTTGACTGATTATGAATGTCAAGAAAGATCCTCCACATAGGAAGTGAAAAAAGATCAAGCCCCTCCTATGCCACAAGCAGAGGGATTCACACATGTAGAGTTCAGAGCCATCCTTGCTATGTTAGCTCAAGTCTTGGCCAACCACGCCAATTAAGAGGTTGCTTTTCCTCTCCAAGCACCTACACCAGCAGCTAGGGTCCAGGATTTTATAAGAATGAACCCACCTAAATATCATGGTTCAAGGGTTGATAAGGACTCGACAGAGTTTATCGACGAAGCTTATAGAATTGTGGCTATTACGAGGGGGCCATCAGAGGAGAATGCTGAACTTATGACCTACCAATTCAAGGGTGTGGTTTGGTATGATCAATGGGTCGAGGAGAGAGGTCAGAGAGCGGGCCACATTGAATGGGAAGAGTGCAAAGGTGATTTCTTGGATAGATTCTTGCCATTGGAGCTAAGGGAGGCTAAGGTACAAGAGTTCATCAACTTGAACTAATGCCACATGAGTGTGACCAAAGTTTACTAAACTCTCTAAATATGCACCATTTATGGTGGTGGACCCAAGGGCCAGAATGAGCAAGTTCATTTTTGGCATGTTGAAATTAGTGTCCAAAGAGTGCAAGACTGCCATTCTTGTGAAAGAGATGGACATATCCCATCTTATGACTTATGCAAAACAAATTGAGGAGGAGAAATTAAGATAACATGCTAAGGAGTGCAAGGAGGCTCGAGTTGAAAGTACTAGATTCTCCTACTAAAGCGTTGGTGGCTATGACAAGTATTAAGCTGGCTAAAAGCAAATAGGCCAAGGGTCAACCAATGCCCCTCCTAGGTTCAACATAGAGAAAGGGCCCAACCCCTAGACACAAGGAGGTCCGATTACTCAAGCCTCCCCGAGTGGTTCCAAGTGTGGGACGCCCTACAAAAGGGAATTTCTAGTTGGCTCCAATGCATGTTTCAATTGTGGCAAGCCCGGTCACGATTCTAGAGAGTGTAGGAGTGGTGGTTCAACGCCCCAACGTCAATATGGACAAGCTCAAGGTGCTTAAAGGGTCAACTGATTTTATGCTTTGCATGCCAGCCAAGAAGTAGAAGTGACCCTAGACATTATTACCAATATGTTGAAAGTTTATCATTTTAATATAAATGCATTATTAGATCCATGAGACAATTTATCTTTTGTAACCCCATTCCTTGCAAATAGATTGAATGTTTGACTCAAAGTCTTAATTGATCCTTTTGAAGTTTGTACTCCGTACCTGAGTTGGTGGTTGAAGTTTTACTCCGTACCTGAGTTGGTGGTTGCAAAAAGAGTCTACAGGAGTTGTCCTATGTGTGTTTTGCATAAAGTTGTCCCTTGTGATATAGTAGAGCTCTCTATGGTCGATTTTGATATCATACTTGGGATGGATTGGTTACAAGCCTCCTATGGTTCTTTAGATTATCGGACTCGTAGAGTCAAATTCCAATCCCAAATGAGCCCATTCTTGAATAGAAGGGTAGTCATTCGGTTTGTAGAGGTCGATTTTCTTCTATATCAAAGCCCGTAAAATAATTTCCAAGGGGTATATTCCTAATGAGGGTTATAGATGTCACTTCCAAAATTTCATCTCTTGAGTTAGTCCTCGTAGTCAATAAGTTTCCCAATGTGTTTTCAGAAGAGTTGTCCAATGTTCCTCTTAAAAGGAAAATAGACTTTGACATACATTCTTGCTCAATACTCAACTATCCCAATCACTTCTTACTGAATGGCCCTAGTGGAGTTAAATGAACTAAAGGAGAAATTTAGGGATTTGTTGGAGAAGGATTTCGTTAGGCCAACTAGATCTCGATAGGGTGCCGTAGTGTTGTTTGTAAAGAAGAAAGATAGGTTGCTCCGGATGTGCATAGACAACCAATAACTCAACAAGCTTACCGCCAAGAACAAGTATCTAGTTCCAAGAATAGATTACTTATTTGAGTAATTGCATAAGGCTAGACATTTCTCCAAGATTGACCTTCAGTTTGAATATCATCAACTAAGGGTTAGGGAATGTGACATACCCGAAATGGCTTTCCAGACAAGGTATGGGTAATTTGAGTTTATGGTGATGGATTTTGGCCTAGCCAATGCACCGAAGACATTTATGGACCTCATGACTAGGGTGTTCAAATCCTACGTTGATATGTTTTTTGTGGTATTCATTGATGATATTTTGATCTATTCTTGAAGTGAAGTAAAGCACAAGAGGAATTTGATTATGGTGTTGTAAACTTTGAGGAATGAGAAATTATTTGGAAAATTTAATAAATCTGATTTTTGATTAAAAGAAATTGCATTCCTTGGGCATGTGGTTTCGGGTGATGGAATTAAAGTTTATCCTAAGAAGATGAAAGTGGTAAGGAATTGTCCTAAATCATTGACTCTTTCAAACATTAGGAGTTTCTTAGGTCTAGCCAGGTATTATGAGGTTTATTGAAGGGTTCTATTCCATTTCATCTCCATTGATAAGGTTGACAAAAAAAAGTAAAGTTTATGTGGACAATTGAGTGTGAGAAAAGCTTCCAAACTTTAAAGGATCGGTTGACTTCAGCTCCAATCCCGACCTTGTTAGAAAGTACTAATAGGTTTGTTGTTTATTGTGATGCCTTATGGATTAATATGGGTTGTGTACTAATGGAACATGGGAAGGAGATTGCCTATGTTCC
Organism: Solanum clarkiae; assembly: GCA_011800125.2. Lineage (NCBI taxonomy): Eukaryota > Viridiplantae > Streptophyta > Magnoliopsida > Solanales > Solanaceae > Solanum > Solanum clarkiae. Next base: position 8,906 of record JAABOM020059866.1, read on the forward strand.
AAGGAAATGAAGATGCAAGAGAAAAACTACCCAACATATGATCTTGAGTTAGTGGCTATGGTATTTGCATTGAATATATGGTGTCATTACTTATATAGGATTCATGTTGATATATTCACTGATCGTAAGAGTCTCCAACATGTGTTCACTTAAAGGACCTCAGCCTAAGGCAACAAAGGTGGTTAGAATTTCTCAAGGATTATGACATGAGTGTTAATTATCACCCGAGAAAGCCTGATGTGCTAGCCGATGCACTTTGTCGAGTGTCAATGGTAGCGCAATTCATATTGAAGATGGGAAGAAAGAGTTACTCAAAGAACTACACAGTTTGGCTTACTTGGGTGTGAGATTAAGTGGTCCAAATGATGGTGGTGTGATAGTTTTGAATGATTCTAAGTCTTCATTAGTGGTTGATGTAAAAGCCTAAGAAGACCTTGATCCTACCCTAATTAAATTAAATACATTGGTGAAAGAAGGCAAGGTAGAGATTTTCTCCCAAGGGGAAGAAGTGTACTTAGGCACCAAGGTAGAGTATGTGTGTTGGATGCCGACTGGTTGAGAAGTTTGATTTTGAAGGAAGCTTATAATTCCTCTTATTCCATTCATCCTGGTTCCATCAGGATGATTAGGACCTAACGGAAGTATATTGTGGAATGAAATAATAAAAGAACATTGAAATGTTTGTAGTCGAATGTACTAATTGTCAACAAGTTAAAGTAGAATAGCAAAGGTCAGGTGTCCTATCCAAAGACATTGAAATTCCCACTTAGAAGTTGGAAGAGATCATTATGGACTTTGTAGTTGGTTTGCCTATGTATAAGAGTCCTTTTGACTCCATATTATTTTTTGTGGATAAAATCACAAAGTTGGCCCATTTCTTATAGGTCAAGATAATCTATAGTTCTTAAGATTATGCCAAGTTGTATAATTGGAGTTGGTGAGATTACATTAGATTCCATTATCTCGGATTGTGGATCTCAATTCACCTCTCACTTTTGAAAATTGTTTGAAAAGGGCCTTGGTACTAAGGTAAAGTTGAGTACTGCTTTCCATCCTAAAACTAGTGGACAAGCCAAAAGGACAATTCATCAGGCCGAGTGTTTCTCTAGAGGGTTCTCTTGTCTTATTCATGTGAAAGAAAGTTTGGTCTATCAGAATGTGTATCGATTATAGGCAACTAAACAAGGTCACTATAAAGAATAAATATCCTTTCCCCAGGATAGATGATCTGTTTAATCAACCTTAGGGTGCCTCTTCTTTTTAAAAGATAGGCCTCAGATCTGGCTATTATCACTTGAAAGTGAGAGAGTGTGATATTCCAAAGACAGTTTTGAGGACTAGATATGGTCATTTTGAGTTCTTGGTTATGTCTTTCGGGTTGACAAATGCACCTGCAACCTTCATGGACTTGATGAATAGGGTGTTAGACAATGTCTTGATATGTTTGTGGTCGTGTTCATCAACAACATTTTTGTGTATTCGAGAGATGAGGAGGAGCATGCCAATCACCTTACAGTTGTCCTTTGAACTCTTAAGAACTATAAGTTGTGTGCAAAGTTCTTGAAGTGTGAGTTCTGGCTTAAGTCACTGGGTTTCCTGGAACATATTGTTTCGGATAATGGTATTCGAGTAAGCCCAAAAGATTAAAGTGATTAAAAATTGACCCAGAATGACCTCTCCGACAGACATAAGAAGTTTCTTGGGGTTGGCAGGCTATCATCATAGATTTGTTGACAGGTTTTCTTCCTTATTTGGACCATTGAGTATGTTGATTCAGAAGAAGGTCAAAGTGCAGTAGTCTGATGAATGTGAGAAGAGTTTTCAAGAGTTGAAAACTACACTAGCTACTATACTAGTTTTAACCTTGCCTGATGGAATAGTGGACTTTGTAATCTGTTGTGATTCTTCGAGAGTTGGATTGGGTTGTGTACTGCTGCAGAGGAGGAAAGTGTTAGCCTATGCTTCCAGACAACTTAAGGTTTATGAGAGAAACTATCTAACCCATGATCTTGACTTGGCAGTAGTTGTGTTTGCACTTAAAATCTGGTGCCACTACTTATATAGAGTGTATGTGGATGTGTTCACTGATCACAAGAGCTGCAGTAGGTCTTCAGTCAAAAGGAGCTCAACCTGTGACATAGGAGATAGTTGGAGTTGTTCAAGGATTATGACATAAGCATTCTCTACCACCTAGGTAAAGATAGCATTATTGCTGACGCTCTTAGCAGGTTTTCAATGGGTAGTACGACCCATGTTGAGGAAGGAAAAAGGAGTTAGCTAAAGATATGTATCGATTGGCTTGGTTGGGAGTTCAACATGAGGAGAATGATAAGGAAAGAGTCAATGTTCAGAACAGATCTGCTTCATCTTTAGTGGCAGAGGTGAAAGATAATCAAGACCGAGATCTTGTCATACTTCAATTGAAAGAGTTTGTCCACAAGTAGAAAGTGATAGTCTTCTCCAAAGGGGAAGATGCAGTGTGGAGATACCAGAGTGGATTGTGTGTTCCAGATATTGATGGGGTCCAATATAGAATCATGGCTGAAGACCACAACTCTAGATATTCTATTTATCCTGGCTCTACCAAGATGTATCACAACTTGAGGGAAGTCTATTGGTGGAGTGGAATGAAGAGGGATATCGTGGAGTTTGTTTCCAAGTGCCTGAATTGCCAATAAGTCAAAGTTAAGCATCAAAAGGCTATGTGGATTAGTGCAAAACTTTGATATTCCGGAATAGAAGTGGGAGATGATCAATATAGGCTTTATTACCGATCTTCTGAGGTCTAGAAAGCAACATGATTCCATATGGGTGATTGTGGATAGGATGACCAAATTGGCTCACTTCTTAGTATTTAAGACAACTAACATGCCAAGTTGTACATCTGTGAGATTGTGAGGTTGCATGAAGTTTTCTTGCCCATCATCTCGGATAGGGGAGTTCAATTTACCTCCTAATTTTGGAGATCTTTTCAGAAGGAATTGGGTACTAAAGTGAGTCTGAGTACTGCTTTTCATCCACAGATAGATAGTGAGGCAAAGCACACAATTCAAACATTAAAGAACATGTTGAGAGCCTGTGTCCTTGGCTTCAAAGGAAAGTGGGATGACCACTTACCATTGATTGGACTTTCTTATAAAAATAGTGATCATGCAAGAATTCAAATGGCTCCCTATGAAGCTTTGTATGGGAGGAGGTGTAGATCAACAATTGAGTGGTTTGAGGTTAGAGAAGCTGAGTTGATTGGATGTGACCTTGTCCACCAGTTATTGGAGAAGGTAAAGGTCATCAAAGAAATATTGAGGACTGCATGAAGTCACCAGAAATCTTAAACTGATGTGAGAAGAAGGGACTTAGAGTTCGAGTGAATGATTGGGTGTACTTGAAAGTGTCACCCATGAAGGGTGTCGCACGCTCTTCAACATAACATAAAATAATTTTCGTAATGCAAATTCTCACAATTTCTGTCCT
>JAABOM020059867.1:0-47554 GCA_011800125.2 Solanum clarkiae
TGTAAATAAATAATTGGTTTCCTAATTATCCTTAAAATTAGGTGGCGACTCTTAAAATCAAACTAATTTTCCCCAAATTCAAATCATTTTTTCCCATTATTCAAACACCCTTTATTTTTATCAATTTTCATCGAGTTGCCGCGACGTTGCGCCTTCGGGATGTCAACAGATGCTACTCTACTCTAAACCTTAATTCATGTCTATATAAAGGGTATTATATTCCCTTGAAAAGGCATCTCAAATATCCCACAAATTATGAAAATATTTATCAAGAGATCAAAATATGCTCAAGGAGGTCAAAATCATCCTGCGTTCGAGAAATACGCTACTAATGGCCCTCGAATCATGAAAAAATCTAGGAAAGAAAAATTAATGGAGTAACAGATTTGTATCTACATGCTTATCAATAAAATCTGTTGCTTCATATTTTATTTATTATTGTAATTTATTTTCTATTACTTTAAAAATATGTTGTAAACAATCATTTTCTTCTATTCCTCTTTTCCTTAATCTTTCCAATTTCTTTCTTTCTGTATTTAAATAGTAAAAAAAAAAAAAGATTCTTATTGGTTTCAAATTAAGTGATTATAGACGCGTAAGAAAGATAGAATGAAAACTACACTTAGATTTACTAAAAACTTTAAATAATTTATATTTGTAGATGTTTTAAAACTATTTTAAAAGTTCAATAAACAAATAAATAAGATGACATCAATCTAATTAAGATTATTTCTCTATTTTTATCCATGGTGTAGCTATAAGAAGTTAACTATAGGGTGTTACTTTGTGCGCTATTTTTCACAATTGACGGGTTTCATGGTCACAATAGATATATTTTTCAAGACCAATGCTGCTATGGGAAGGTTTTATGATGTTGCATACTCTACTTAGGGTGAGATCCACAACTTATACAAACTCTCAAATTACAACTTGATTTATTGGAAGGAATGAGGTCAAAGGTTATGGTAGAAGGGTAGTAGGTATCTGAGTGTTGTCATGCTTTCCTATGGAGAAGGAGGGGGTTAGTCTCTTTTTCTCACCTTATCTTGACCCCTATGGTCATTTTGATCTTACTTGGAAAATTCTAACATTTAGAGTTTCCTGTAGAGATCTTAGATTATTTGTGACTTGTTGGCACTAGTAGCTCGATCGCCTAGTCATTCATTTGCATTTTGGGTAGTGCTTTGTACTTTGAGGTTTATATAACTTGAAAAGTTGATTGTAGTAAAAAATATAGATAAACGAAAATTTAGATAGTTCCATCAGCTTCAGAATGAAAAAATTAGGCTAAAGGCATGAACAACTCTAGTACTGAGGCATTTGGTGTGTGTTTAAACCATTTAACAATTTGGCTATTTAAATTTGGTCCAAAGTTGACTCTTGTCAACATTCCTGGAATTTGCACTCGGATGAGAATTCCTTTTGAGTGGTTAGCTTTGGAACATCAACTTTGATCTAGAATGAGCCTTCATGCGCATCTTGAGGATTTTGGTCTCATTCTAAGCCCTTTTTTCAAATTTGATTTTAAATGATGCTTGGGTGTGACACCCACTTTCTATCAAAATAACCTCGGGTAGAAATTGTAACTGTACCATTGAGTCCAAAATGCTAAAATTAGTGGGGTAGTATAGTTTGTTTGCATGCACGGAGTTCCAAACAAATCCCAAGCACCCCGTCAAAGATTTGATCTTGGCCAACCTTGCTAATATAGCCAATTTCAGGTGCCATCGCTTCAGTGGCACAGGAGTTGCTTAAGCGGCTATAGTTGTAGCGAACATAGAATCGCTTTAGCGACAACTAGACAACCTAGCTTAGCTTAAGAGACCTTAATTTTGTGGCTAGAAGCCTACCTCTTTTAGGATGATTCGTTTTGTGGCTAGCTTTGCTTAGAAGCTTGCCTCTTTTAGGACGATTCCTTTTACGAACTACGTGGTAACTTAAGCAACACCTGCAACTCTTTTAAGTCCATTTTAAGACTTATTCTCCTCATGCTTCCCTGGATGATTTTTTAGCCATTTGAGCTTCAAACTTAGTGATTCCTAGGTCTATCTATCTTTCAAGGTTTTTCGAGTAGAATGTACTGGTGTGATTGGAATCCATTTTTGAGCATTCATTTGAGGTAAATTCCACCCTACAAAGACTTTCCCTAGCTTTATTCTTAAGCTTTTATGATGTCTTATATGTTAGTTGATTTTCTTCCGTTTTTAGCATCATTTTGTGCCCCATTTTGGGATACGGGCTCTATAACACATTTAGAACCTTCTTGTAGAGTTGATTTTGGGATTTCTAATCATGGGTCTCACACTCATTTTGACCCAATTTAGGGTCTGTCTCAAAAAAATGAAATTTTATTCTCAAAATATCTTTATTGATGAGATGATAAACATTTTAATACCGTAAAAGCATTTGGAGTTTATTTCAACATGGTAAGCTTTTGTGAAGTGGACTTGGAGCATGCGCGTTTGGCTTCAGGTTGGCTACAATCTATTTCCTCTTAATTGAGCTTTATAAGATGTTAGAAGAAAAGGCATGTGGTTTGGATGGTTTGTAATGAGTTAAGGTTTGAAACTCAATTTCTTGTTTCCTGGTTCTTGGTTGAGCCTTAGTGTAGGTTGCCTGAAATTACTTATACTTAGCGATTTTTCAAATATATCTCACTCAAAAACCTCTCAAAGACTGAACCGAATATCTCATTCCAAGTTCAAGGATTTCAAGCTTAACTTTGGAACTCAAGGATTCACTTCAAGCTCTAAGTTTCCTTCAGACTCACCTTAAGAAAACTTAAGTTTGAGGTATGTGAGTTTCATCTATTGGGTCCTTTCACCATGGAGCACAATCTTGCTTTTTATGAAAACTACATATTTTCAAGTTGTACTACCTATGGGTATCTTTTATTATGAATTATGAGCATAAATTATGCTGTGGTTTTATGAAATATTGATTAATTATGCATGACTATCTACTTCAAGCTTATACTATGAATCGATTCTGTCTATTGAGACTATGCATGTTTGAGCTATGAAACTATGATCTATTATGAGTTTTGATGATAGATTTCAAGGTACCCTACATGAGCGTTTTACTATATGTTGGTGGGTTGATTTGCGTTGAGTTTTCTCAGCTTATTTCACTCTCGAATTGCATGATTTTGAACAAGTATCATGAACTCACCAAGTGTTTGATAAAATGTCAAGTCAAGAATTCTCAAGTTATTGGTGATCTTTTACATGATTTACAAGTCAAGTGACCTTATGATGATTTAGGGCTTAAATGAATGTGTTGAATTCATGAAAAGTATTTATGATTTTGCATGTATCAAGTTAAGCCCTATTTCAAGATTATTACCTCTTGTGAGTTATTCATGTTGAAGCAAGGGATCATGTATGATTGCTATCTATTTTCATGTTTAAGTTAGGCTCACTATTAGTGGTCAAGCATGTTTATAGGGTAGTTAGGTCATATTATCATGTCTCTTACAAGTTGTTCATGTTGTGACTAAAGTATGATTATTTCAAGTATTCCGTGGGACTAGACTTAGCACCGATTGAGGTTTAAGATGGGGGCTCGACTCAAGGGGTCCTTATATAAAGTCTTAGTCTCTAAACTATGTGCCACAATACATTATACATGATCTCTTTTATAGATTTATAGTGGATCCATCTAGTTATACCACACCTTGTTGAGGGGGTGTCATGTCTCAATCACCTTGATGAGGAGGTGACATGCCCCAGATTATTCATTGTACGGCTACCATGGCAAGTAGACCATACCTTGTCGAGGGGGTGACATGTCTCGGTCACCTTGTTGAGGAAGTGACATGCCTCAATCACTTTACCAAGGGGGTGACATGCCTTAGATTCCAAGTAGTAGCTCGCTTGGTCTATGTTGGTTAAGGTCTCTTCCCACACATGTATCATGTACTATGCAAGTTCAATTTTTTACAAGCATGTTTTACTATAAGCATTGATCTTGCATACCATGTTGAGATTTTATATATCCATTGCCTACGATTATGTATTTTGACTATAGTGGCTTATGTATTGTTGCATTGCATACCGTATACTTAGTACATTCAAACGTACTAACGCATACTCTATGCATATATGATATTACCATGTAGGGAACAAAGCACCTTTTGATCAAGCTCCCCATTGCTAGTCGATACTTTAGAGATAAGCTTTGGTAAGTCCTCAAGTCCAAAAACACTATGTACATAACTCTTGCTATTTTGAGACTTCTTTATGTTAAACACTTATTATTATGAGGGTGAGCCCGGAGAGTGTCTTGGCCCCCGCTCCATTTCGTGTTAGAGGTGTTGTTGGATATTATGATGTACATATGCTTGAGCTTGACTCTTTTATGCTTTTATGATTATCAAAGACTTCCCTTAACCATGCTTCCCTTTTATTATATCTGCTATTGTTGTTTATTTTGCTTCCACGACAAAGGATGTGTGATTGATATGCTAAGAGACTTGTTTGGGTGCCCCTTCGGGTTCCCATTTGCCATGTCACATTTAGACCCTAGGCTTGGGTTGTGACAGCTTTCTCTCTTCAGAATATGTTGAGTGGCAAGCCTCACAACAACACTAAATTTCCACTCTAAGTATTTTATTTTGATCATGCTTAATTTGAAATCTTTGGACTCCAGAGTTTGTCTCCAAACCTCCAATCTATTATTAATTTTGTCCCATGTCTCATCGATAAGAACTATGTCATCTTCATTTACAATACACCATGGGATATCCTCTAGAATTTACTATGTCAGCTTATCTAACAATAAAGTAAAAAAATAAAAGGGCTTAGTATAGATCTTTGACGAAGTTCCATCTCGCCAGGAAAATGTTTTGAGTCTCCTCCTACCGCTCTAACGCGAATATTGGCTCGATTATGCACATCTAATATCACTCTAATATGAACTATCGAGACACTTTTCGCCTCCAAACACCTCCAAAGAACATCTCTCGACACTTTGTCATGCCCCTTCTCAAGATCAATAAACACCATATGGAGGTCTCTCTTTCTATCTCTATATTTCTCCACCAACCTCTGCGCAAGACGGATTGCTTTAGTAATCGATTTCCCTAGCATGAGTCCTAATTGATTCTAAAAAATGAACACTCCTCTCTGTACCCTCATCTCCACTATCCTCCCCCAGACCTTCATAATGTAGCTTAGCAATACATACCTCTGTAATTGTTACAATTTTCGATATTAACCTTGGTTTTTTACACTAGAACCATTGTACTCCATCTCCATACGTCAGGCACCTTAGCTTTCCTTAAAATAAAACTGAACAACTCAGTCAACCATTCTATACCGACCTTGTAAGTGCCCTTCTAAATTTCTGTTAGAATCGCATCAGGACAGATTGCTCTCCCCTGGCTCATACTACTAATAACATGTATAACCTCATCAAAACCAGTATGCTCGTAATATCCAAAATCCCAGAGACTATGAGAGTGCACCCAATTACCTAACATAATGTTTTTGTCTCTATTCTCATACAGTAAAATCAGCAAAATCCAATAATATCGTGATGTCAAAATGAAAAAAATCCTTCAATTTAGACTAAGATTTCACTGAAATTCTACTCAAAATGACAAAGAAATCATATTTTAAAATTTTCGGTAAACAACACCTATATGACAATAGCTAGGTAATGACCATGTATGTCAATTCAATGTTTCTATATTATTTCTTCTATTTTAAGCTTCTGCATAGTAACCTCTGCCTTTTATGACTTATTGGGACTATCGGATGGTTATTGGGTGTTTTGGTTGTGGGATATGCGAGTTTCCAAGTTAGCAAAAAGTTAAAGATGCAAAAATGAGATTTTTCAAAGCACGCTAATAAATGGACTTATCAGTTTGGAATGGCCGATTTGTGCTAGTAGGGTGGTTGGTCTGAGGATGGAGGGACTCGTTAACATTTTGAGATAAAAGTTATAAGATGATTTCAATCCAAAGCTAAAAAGTGTGTTTCCGTGAAAACCCAGCTAAATGCACTTGAAATGGGAAACTTATGGCATGGTCCGCTCTGGAACGTTGAAACAGTCTAAAATGACCCTTTGACAATTGATGGGGACATCCAGTTGCATTTTCACCCTCTTAGTTCTTTTAGCTAAAATTAGCCGGAAAGAAGTGGGGTTCACTCATTTTTCCATAGGATGCTTCGTAAGAATTTCGACGGCATGATTGGATCCACAATACCAAAATCCATGTAGTTGTATTATTCATTTGTGTAAAACGAACACTAGCGCTACAAGAATGGCTCAGAAAAATTTTGGAAATTGCTGGTGCAACACGAGGAAATTTCACCCTCCGTGTTCACAAAAGTATTGTCGTGTTCGCGGAGGTCCGGCTGGCCTTGCCTGTTCACGTAGAAAGGCCCACATTCATGGAATAAGGCAGGTTCCCTACACCTCCGCATTCGCGGAGGTCTTTCCTGCATTCCCGGAGGTTCATGAGTGGCATATATATTGGTTTTCACCCTTCACGATCAGCCATTTCAAAAACTTTCACAAGCTCGTAACTTTTGCATTCAAAGTTTGTTTTCAACGATTAAAAAATCCACATGACTCAGATTTTTGCAATGAACGTTGTGATGAAGTTAGGTTCAGGATTCAATATGTATTTTGAGGTAAATTTTATGTTTCAGCTGAGTATCTTCTCGAAGATAGTGAAAACTTTACGTGTTGATATCGTAGCTGATTCTTGATGGAATTAAGTGATACTTGAGTATAAATTTTTGTACATACAATGGGAAATGCAGTTATATGCCGGTATTAGTTGAAATTGTTTGAGTTTTGAAAATTTGGACTAAGAAAGTTTTAAGAAGAATGTTTCCGCGGTAAAGTTTTTAACTTCATTTTTGGGTATTTTCTCGGTCTTTTGGGGTCCTTTTTGGGATGAATTTTCTGTTGTAGGCTTCAGTTGTTGTGGGAAATATTTGTTATAATTTTATTCAGAATTTCGAGTGTATGTCCTATTTTTCCCATTTTAGGCACTTTTGGCCTAATTTCACCCATTTCTCAAGATAATATTTCCAAACTGATCGTATTAATATTGTGGATTATATTTTCACAACTAAGTAGCCTTGGAGGCTATCAAGAAAGGAAAAGCTTAGTTAGGTTGATTCGGAGTTCAATGCGTCGGTTATCAGGTGGGCTAGGCTTTTCCTAACCTTCGACTTGGTTGAACTACATGCATGTTGAACTGAGATGTATATGAGATGCTAGTTGTGCCCTATATGCATAATATATGTTGCAGTGGGATTATAGTTTAGGGCTCAGTCATCACTGGTTGATCAGATTTGGGCCCGATAGTTTGAGGATGAGTTGTTAGTAGGTGTCCGAGACAGAGTGCTGTAAGGTACTAGGGGTCAAGCTACAGTTGATTTAGATGGAGACCTCAGTTTTGATGGTCGTTTGTGTGTTTCTTAAGTGGGTGATTTGATACAGTTGATTCTACAGGAGGCATATAGTTCCCAATATTCTATTCATCTAGATACAACTAAGATGTATTGAGACTTGAGACAATATTACTAGTGGAATGGTATGATATTGCAGATTATGTGTCACGTTATCTCCATTGCTAGTATGTAGAGGCTTAGAACCAACAACCCAATAGGACAGTTCAGTTGTTACCCATTCTCGAGAGGAAGTGGGAATGTGTCAGTATGGACTTTGTTGTGGGGCTTCCTCATATTTTTAGGGGTTATGATAGTATTTGGGTGATAGTTGATCGGTTGACTAAGTCAGCACACTTCCTTCAGGTTCGTTCTACCTTTAGCGCCAAGCAGTTAGCCGGTACCTATATAGAAAAGATAGCTCGATTGCATGGGATACATGTATCTATCATATCCAATTGAGGGTCACAATTTACATCCAGGTATTAGAGGGACTTTCAGTGAGAGCTGGGCCCCAGGTTGATTTGAGCACAACATTTCGCCCCCAGACTAATGGCCAGTCCGATCGCACTATACAGGTTTTGTAGGATATGATATGGTCTTATATGTTAGAGTTTAGGGGTAAGTGGGATTAGTTTCTCCCATTAGCTGAGTTTGGCTATAATAACAACTATCTCACCAGCATTCAGGTAGCCCCATTTGAGGCATTATATGGCTGACAATGCCATGCTCTTATCGAGTGGTTTAAGTCTACAGAGCCAAGTCTGGATAGTACAGATCCATTGTAGGAGGCCCTAGCTAGGATCAAGTCTATACAAGATATACTGAGGATAGCTGAATGTTGGAACTAGAGTTATGCTAACCATAGATGTCGGTTCTTGCAGTTTGAGGTTGGAGATCGGGTATTCCTGAGAGTGTAGTCCTTGAAAGTGGTCATGTGGTTTGGGAGATGAGGTAAGTTGAGTTCTCAGAATATCAATCCTTTTGAGATCTTTAGATAGGTTAGGCTAGTATCATATGAGTAAGCCCTGCCTCCAACTTACTCTACTATATACCTTATGTTCCATGTGTCGATGTTGCGCCAAAACATTCCAGATGAGTCGCATGTGCTGCAGTATATTTTGGTTGAGTTAGATGTCCATCTGACATTTATTGAGGAGCTGATGAATGCCATTTTAGCCAAGGATACCAGAAAGTCGCACTCCAGGGTTATAACAATAGTTATGGTGCAACGTCCTCACCATCCAGTTGAGGAGGCTACTTAGGAGATGGAGCCATAGATGCTGGAGAAACACCTCGCCCTATTTGAGCCATCAGGTATGCCTTTACTTTACTTTTGCTAGCGAAAGTCTCAAAGTGGGGATGTTGTAATGACCCTGTAGGTCAATTTTATATTGGCATGAAGTTAAAGCTGCAAAAATGAGATTTCTGATAAAACCTTACTAAAAGGCCTTCGAATGGGATTCTGACAGTTCCATCAGTTCCGAAACAATCGATTTATACTAGGAGGGTGATTGGTTCGAGGATGGAGGGTCCTGCTATGATTTTGAGCTGAAAGTTGCAAAATGAGTTCAATCGAAAGTTAAAAAGTGTGTTTTTATAAAAACCATGCTAAACGCACTCAAAATGGGAAACTAGTGGCACGGTCAGGTCCAGAACTTTGAAAATAGTCTAAAATGACCTTTAATCAGTGACGGGGATATTTGGTTGCATTTTGATCCCCTCAGTTGTTTCAGCTAAAATTAGCTGGAAAGACATAGGACCCTCATTTTTTCATAGAATGCTCTGTTGGGAATTTCGACTGCAACATTAGATATAGAACATCGAAATCCATGTGGTCGTGCTATTCGTTTGCGTAAAATGAACCCCAGATGCCCCAGAGAAGTTTTGGAAATTGCTAGTGAAACACCAACAAACTTTATCTTTCCATAATTCGTGGAGGTCAATGTTGCGTTCATAAGTAGGGCAGGTTCCCTACACCTCCCCGTTAGTAGAGGCCTAGTTGGCCTTCTCCCTTGGGATCAACCATTGCAAAAACCTTCATAAGCTCATAACAATTGAATTTCAAGTCCATTTTCCACAATTCAAAGGTCCACATAACAGAGACTTTTGCAAGGAACGTAATGGTGAACTCAAATTAGGATTCGACACATACTTTAAGGTAACTTCTCTATTTTATCTGAATATCTTCTCTAAAAGTATTAAAACTTTACGTACTTATATCGTAGCCGATTCTTGATGGAATTAAGTGAAACTTGAGTCTAAATTGTTCTTTTTTCCTACGGAAACACAGTTGTATGCTGGGAGTTAGCTGAAATTGTTTGATTTTTTAGAAATTTGACCAAGAATTTTTGTAAAGGAATGTTTCCCCGGTAAAGTTTTTAACTTCATTTTGGGCCTTTTCTCAATCTTCTGGAGCCCATTTTAGGCCAAATTGTTTCTTGTAGATTCGGGTTGTCGCGAGGAACTTTCTTTGGGATTTTGTTTGGAATTTTGAGTGTAGGTACTATTTTTCCCATTTTAGGAACTTTTGGCCTTATTTCACCTGTTTCTAAAGATAATATAGCTAAATTGACCATGTTGATATTGTGGATTATAGTTTCTCAACTGAGTAACATCGATAGGCTATCGGGAAAGAAAAGCCGATCTAGGTTGATTTGGAGTTTGAGGCATCAATTTGTCTATGTAGGCTAGTCTTTCCCTAACCTTAGACTGGGTGGAACTATATGCATGTTGAACTGAAATGTATATGAGATGCTAGTGATGCCTTATGTGTGTAATATGTGTTACGGTGGGATTGTACTCTATGTTATTGGCTATGAATGCTATAGATTTGATATATATTGGTATAGCTGAATACCATGAGGCTTGATAAGGAATTTGTATAGGTTGATGCCATGAGAAAGGTAGGTATATTGACCTAAATTGTTCTGTGGGCGCATGCTTTTGGTGATATTGAGAAATGATAGCTATGAGGCTACTTGCTGAATACCTATCATATTATGACTTGTTTCTGACTTTGATATGCTCCTATTGGGCCTGGTTGTTGTGGAAACTTCTGATATCGCTGTTATTATCGTGCTACACTTTCATTACCTATGGTTGATGAGATTATAACATGTTAGACATGATTTTATACTGATCATTGAGACTTATGCTCCTATGTACCATTGTTAGCAGCTGGGTTCTGTTCCTTTGTATCTGAGACAGAGGTTTAGTTGTTGTTATTAGAGGGACGGTAATCTCGAAAATGTGGGTGCAAGCTTTGGATATATATATATATATATATATATATATATATATATATATATATATATATATACACTACCGCATTGCAGACACGGGGCAAAGCCAGATTTCACCATGTATTAGCACTAACACGAGCATCGTTGCCTTCCTTCAGTAACGATCCAAACCCTATTTCGATATTTTGGGCTTGCTCAAAATTCAATTTTCGCAAACGAATTATATACCTCTATTAATTTCAATGATCCGGATCTAATGGCGCAGACGAAATTCCCATCGGAGGTCGTTATGATCCAAGTTGGGTTCCACTTTCTTATATCTAACTTATAATTTAAATAAACGAGGGGGTCAAGTCATATCTGGAAGTCCTCGGTACCAAACAAGGGCCATTCAAAACTAGACTTGACGTTCCGTAGCTGATCGTGCTATCAGAATTTCTATCCAGATAGATTTTCCAAGGGTATTGACTAAAGTATTCTATGACCTGTTGCAGCAGCTAAATTTGCAAAACTCGATATAACTAACACCAAACGTGCTCCTACCCTAATTTGGTAGTTCTAGAGTTGATGGAACTGCCAGAATTTTGTTCTGATGCGATATATGAGAACTTTTTCTAGAAGTTCATTTACAATTATAAATATCCTTTTAACTCAAAAAGTAGCATATTTACTAAATGAGTCACTCATCAATCAAACTATTAGTTTTTGTAAGTAAAAAATGACCCGACGTCGCTATGCAAATTTTCAAACTGATAAAATATTTGTGGAAACACAAAAATAACATGTAGGGTCATTATATAAAATTTACACATACCATTAAATTTCTCAAGTTCAAGTATTTCACATAACATTCAATTCCTACATGGAACTATATAAAAATAAAAGACAAATGAAAAAGAATGTCAGAACGTAAGTATCAAGTTAAACCTAACAGCAAAAAAAATTAAAAATATGGAAATTGATATTAATTTCTATCACAGAGAAATTTAGTTCATTTAAAAGATCATGAAAATCCCAAATGTAAGTCAACGATATTTGCCCAATTGAAAATCTTTCCCTACTTTTCTGGTTCTTGCAAATATATAAAGATGCTTCTATGATATTGGGGGTGACTTACACTAACAAAATGAAGAAGTAAGAAGAGAAATTTTTTTGCTAGCGTAGAAATGAGAAATAAATGGGCAGAGAGAGAAAAGCACCCTTAGGCCTTGAATCTTAAGTTATGATGATGAAAAAGAATAAAATATACTTGTATTTATAGGACTATGAAATATTTAAATGCGAAAAATGACCCGTAAGAAAGAACCTTACAATTTGATATGGTATATATCTAGATATTCCTAGATTTGTATGACTATTTATTCTATTCAAATTATGATTCCTTAATTTGACTTCTTTTCCTTATATTTGTGGGTGACTTGAAACTATTTATGATGTTGATATTCAATTTAATCTCTTAAATTAAATTTGTCCCTATTCTTTTCCCTTACTATAATATTATTAGTAAGTAATTAATTATTAGTGCTTTTTTATGGATCATTTTTTACATTTGGAGGTTCCACAACCCTATAAATATAGTTATAGTTTTTTCTCATTTCTTCATCATATCTCAAGATTCAAGGCTCAAAGGCACTTTTCTCTCTTTGTCGTTTTATTTTCTCACATCTACTCTAGCAAAAAAGATTTGTCTTCCTATTTCTTCATTTTGTTTGTATAAGTCACCCTCCAATCTCATAGAAGAATCCTTTATATATTTGCAAGAACTATAAAAGTAGGGAAAGATTTTTAATCTTGTCCATATACCATTGTCTTGCATTTGGGTTTTAATGAACTTTTGAATGAACTAAATTGCTCCATGATACAAATCAATATCTATGTGCTAAATTTTCAATTTTATTATTCAACTTACTTAGGTTCAACTTGATACATATGTTCTAACATTCTTTTTCCCTTTTTATATAGGTCCGTGTTGGAATTGAATGTTACATGAAATACTTGACATTATGAAATTTAATAGTGAACATAAATTATAACTTTATTTGTATGTAGAGACTTTTTGTCTTTTAATTATTTGTTAAAGTTTTTATTCGAACATCACTTTCCTTCTCTTATTTGTGTCCTCTTGTTATTTTGCTACAAGTTCTAATGCAAGTCCTCGGTTGATATCTGATGCCAGCTGACCTTTTCTTAAAGATCATGGGCCCTTGGCTGTAATTATGGAGGTTAGACCAGCTTGGCCTTCGGGAACCCGGGATCTTGTCGTAATTATGGAGGTCCAACCAAGTTCACCTTTGTGAATTTGGGGGACCCTCTGGAATTAAAAAGGTCATTTTTTCTGCGCTCCACATTCATAGAGCACTGTTCACCGCAATCGCGCAGAACAAATTGAGTGGGTCCCTATTATATTTATACTTGTTCACAACTAGATTAACTGTTTTCTTTAGAAAACAATATCTTCCTCATTTCCAACTCAAATTAGGCAATTCCAAGGTCCATTTTTTGTGAAATTCGGTAAAGAATGCGTTGGTGAGCTCAAAAATAGGAATGGGACTTCAATTGAGGAAAATTCTTCATTTCAGTTGTTGTGTGTGGGTATTTTCAAATTGGGTTTATGGTGAATTTGATGTTTGAAATCTTGAGCCTTCCTGGTTTAGTTTCAATGATTCTTTGATTCTAATTATGGGGTATTCTACGAGGAACATTCTGGTGTGCTTGATTTCAGCTGCGGGGGATACATTTGTGATATATTTTCACAATTAGTTGCTGTCGTAGTTAGTTTTCCTTAGCTTAAATTTGATTTTTCGTGCTTATTGCTCATGAGGTGTTTTCAAGTCCCAAATTTTGTCCCATTATGAGATATGAGCCTAGGCAGCTGGTTAGGACCTATTTTGGGGGTCAATTCTAATTTTTTCCAATATGGGTCCCACTTTTTCCATTTTTGGCCTTGAAATTTGTTTGTCCCTTTTTCTTGCAAATTTAATATCTAAGTGACCATAATAATGTTTTGAATCTATTTTTGATAGCATGACAACATTCAGAAGTTGTCCAAAAGGAAAGAGCTCGAGCAGAGGAAACTGGAGCACGTGTGATTGGACTACAAGTAGGCTTCGACTTTTCTTTCTTTAGATTGAGCTAGTTTGCGTAAAATCATTTTGAAATAGTTAGAGTTTGGGTTCGGGTAGCATATTTATATGCCTTAGGAGTTAGAAATCATGATTTAGACCTTTACACAGGTTTCTGCGTAGCTGAAAGCATTTCAACTTCGTTGTTAGCTATTAGTATTATTAGTGGTAACGTTTTCCTATATGTTGGCATTGTGGAGCATGATGGCCTTAGTATAGGTTAACAAAAACCTACTTTAGATGCCCCGACATTGTTTTGTTCGTCTTGGATCACTATAGAATAGCGTAGCAGACTAGGGTTAGTAGTTAAGCCTTAACTAGGTAGTAACTTCTAATAGAAACCCTATCATCAATAATTCCCCAAGTTTTACAATTAGATCCTATTTTTATTTGGTTCCAGTTTCAACTGATGAATCGATGGTTACACTTTCTCAATTCATTGAGGAAGGCAATCCTCAGTGGCTATCAACATGCATAATGAAGAAGAGAAAGTTTGGCACCTTCAGCTAGTCTTAGGCGAGCATCTAGGTATTGGACAGTCCTAACCTCAACCACCTTTATAATTTGGGAAAGCCTGTGGGTAGCAATAGTCCTGGCCTTGACTCCTCTTTTACTACTCAGACATGCATCCATGTATTGTGCAGTCCAAGCCTTTACCTCTTTTGTAATGTATGGGGGCCTTTGGGTAGCGTCAGCCTTGATTTGGACCTTTCTTACATTATTCAGGCTAGCAACTTTACAGGTTGTCCCAACCTCAACTACCTTATTAACCAGGCGAGCATTTGAGTGGCAATAGTCCTATCCTCGGTACCCAAATCAAATGCAATCTTCCCATTCTTAGGCATTTGTGGTTCATGGTTCCTCAAATTTTCAGTGTGATCAACTCTCTATTTCCTTATTTTTTGTAGTTATAGTCATTTTGTGTCCTGATCGAGCATACAATGGCCTAGTTGGTGTATATAGCATATCATCTCAATTAGAACTCTCACTAATTTGGTGATTGTTAATTTACCTTACCTTTGCTAGTATGCTTGACTCTATTTTAGATTTATTCCTCTTTTTCAAATTAATTTTATCTTTCCTATTCAGACAACTTATATTGGTACTCAAATTACACTCTGCATCTGCCTTTGTGTTGTGGATTTGAGCAGCAGTTATTGATGTTGATTGATTTAGCCTTTTGCAGCTTCATCAGAGACCAAGGTGAGCACTTGGAATTTTCAAATCATTTTTTCTCCTTTAGCTTTATGGACCATGTTTTTGCATACTTTGAGACTAGCCAAGACTTGTGTATATATTTATAGCCCACTTTTAGGGATTGTACTCTTTATTTTACTTGTAGCAGCTCAGTACTGGTGACTGCTAGGTTCTTGGAGAGATCTTGTATATGTAGTTCAGTTCCTGTTTCTATTTATTTGTATTGTCTTATACCTACTACTTACCATTTTGAATTATTTGTTAGCTTACCTATTGGTAGGTTATGGTAGGTTCCATCATGACTCAAGAAAATTGAGTCATGTCAAGTTTGTATCAGAGCCTCAAGTTCATTAGTCTCACATTGTATAAAGCTAACGTCATGTAGAGTCTTGCGAATTGGTGCAGAGACGTTTGTGCCCTATCCTTGGCAAGCTAAGGATGTCACTAGGAAACATCAACTATGTTGTATCCTTTCATGTAAAGTGTGTCTTATTAGTTTCATAAAAACAAACTTATCTCACTCCTTATAGGGATAGCTCGTATGTGAGATACTATTGGCGGTGGTACCGGCTACACCAATAGACAAAGCCGTGGTTAGACCTGGGGGCCAACCATGGGGTGTAGCACCAACACTTGATAGGGATCTATCCTCGAGCATATGGAGGGAATCAGGATGCCTTTATTCCTCCAACTGCACTAGATATGACTCTAGTCCTATAAGTGCCCATTACTCAATTTCTTACTACTTTAGGGGTTATTGTGTAGGTCCCAGCCCCAGCCCCTGGTATGCCAGCACAATAAGATCAACCTACCCCAAAAGTCCATAAGGACCAGTTGCCCACACAACCTATTGTGCACCAGCCAATTTTTGTGGTGGGTGCCATGCCACTACATGAGCAACATATGTTGGCGATATTTTAGAGATTGTCATCCTCAACAATTTTTGGAGCCACCAACGAGGACGCTATGGAGATTTTGATTACTTTCTGTGAGTAGCATCAATCCTAGGCATTGTGGAGTCTAGAGGAGCTGACTTCACTGGCCATCAATTCCATAGGACAACTATGTAGTGGTGTCGCTCCTACTTACAAACCCAACAAACTAGACTACCCCCTATCATGGGGTGAGTTTTCAATGCTTTTTTAGGGGATAGATATATTTCCCAAGGTCTTAGAGATTGCATTCAGGATAGGTTTATAAGGTTGGAGCAGGGTTTTATGATGGTCTTAGAGTATGTGGCAACGTTTCACTACCTTTCTCGGTAGGTCACCATGATTTTTCCTACCAAGGAGGAGAGGGTCTATTGTTTTGTGCCTGGGTTGGGATTTTAGTTAAGGGCGAATACAAAACACCTAGTCTCAATGGATCATTCGTTGCTAAATGTGGTTGATCACGCCTACACCATGAGCACATTTGTCGCGAGGCCCAAGGGGACAACTACAAGAGAGCTAGAAACCTTGGTAGTTATGGTGGCTCCCAGTCTAGAGGTAGAGATATCTATGACTGATCCTCTAGAGATTCTCTCAGGATAGAAAGGTCAGTCCAGTTAGCCAATTGAGGTGGAACCACTAGCTTTAGTTGGCATCTAGCTATATCAATGTGGTCCTAGTCAAGGACAGAGCTTTAGAGGGTGAGATTCACTTCTTATATGTCATGGTTGAATGATCACGGGATGATTAACCTCGAGGAGTTTTGATTATGATGCACTTGACCACTGGCACAAAGAGTGCCTCCACTGAGCTAGACCTATATCAACAGTGCCAAATCTACCTAGAGACAGAGATCAGATTTAGGGTCACAGAGGCAGAAGTCAGATTTAGTGTTGAGGAGGGGTAGATCAGGAAGAAGGCCATTGAGGCAGACAATAGGATACCTAAGGGGGATCTTAGAGAGGCAAGACAGGCCATAGGAAAGACAACCAAGGTAAAGGCCAACAGGGCTACTTTTATTTTACTTCAGTAGGAGTAGAGGCAGAGGCATCAGATGATGTTATCACAGGTACTATCCATATATGCCAGCAAACTATTTCAACTTTATCTGATCAATGCTCTTCCTTTTCTTATGTGTCTGTGTCTTTCGCTCCCTATTTTGCTATTATTTAAATGTTATTGGAGGTGTCTTTGTATGTTTTGGCCTAGTAGGGGATTCTTTAGTAGTGGATCAGGTATGTAAGTTCTGGTTGGTGATTATTCAGGGGTATGAAACTCAGATAGATCTTATTATTCTTGATATGCTAGATTTAGATATTATTTTAAACATGGACTGGTTATCTCCTTATCATGTAGCCTTGGATTGTTACACCAAGACTGTTATATTAGCCTTTCATTCTATTCCTCTCGTCTTATGGTATGGTGGTTATAGGCGTACACAAATGGGGATTATATCCTTCATGCTATCCCAACGGTTGGTTGTTTCAAGGTGTCTAGCTTATTCAGCCTATGTTTTTGATGTTTTGAGTGAGGCTCCTCCTATCAATTTTGTCCTATGGTTCGAAAGTTTATTGATGTGTTTCCTACTGACCTTCTTTGAGTTAGATATTGATTGTGCTATAGATTTGGAGTTGGGCAGTAAGCCTATTTTATTTCCACCCTATCAGATGGCTCCCACAAAGTTTTGGGAGGTTAATATTTATCTTGAGAGTCTCTTATGTAAAGGATTCATTTGTCCGAGTGTGTCTCCATGGGATGCTTATAACATAATTTTTTAAAAAAAGGATGAGACCTTGTGGGTGTGCATGATTACAAGGAGCTGAATAAAATAACAGAGGAGAATCATTACCCCATGCCACATATTGATTATTTATTTTGTCATCTTCAGGGTGCCTCTATGTTTTGTAAGATTCATCTAACATCTGGTTACCATCATTTGAGGATTAGGGCATTAGATGTTCTAAAGACTGCCTTTCGGACTCGCCACAGCCACTACGGGTTCTTGATGATATCATTTTGGCTTACTAATGCCCCCCCCCATTGTATAACCATGCATCATCGGATGGTTCGATGGATTAATGGATTCGATGGACCGAGTACTCAGGCCCTTCCTTGACTCCTTTGTAATTGTATTTATCAATGATATCTTAGTATACTTGCGGAGTAGATATAGCATGTACAACACCAAAGGATTGTGATCCAGACCATGAGAGATCATCATCTTTATGCCAAGTTCTCAAAATGTGAGTTTTGGTTGAAGTCGGTGGCATTTCTAGGACACGTGGTATCTAATAAGGGCATTATGTTTAATTTGGTGAAGATTGAGGCTATTTGAAATTGGGCTAGACCCATATCTATCACAGAGGTATGAAGCTTCATCAAATTGGCAGGAATTATAGATACTTTATTGAAGGTTTCTCCACTATTACGGCTCCATTGACCCAATTGATGTGGATTGAGGGGTCCAAAATCGAGCTTCTGATGGCTCAAAGAGTCTCTTACTACCGTACTTATCCTGAATTTTCTTGTTAAAGATATGGACTTTACCGTATACTGTGATGCGTCTAGTGTTGGTCTAGCGTGTGTTGTGATGCAACAACGTTGAGTTATTGCCTATGCCTCCCAACAACTCTGAGCACATGAGCGAAACTACCATACTTATGGCATAGAATTAGTGTCGATAGTTTTTGTACTCAAGATGTGTCAGCACTACTTATACAGGTTCCGTTGCTAGATATATAAAGTCCATCGTAGCCTTTTGTACATTTTGAGTTTAAGGGACCTAAATTCCAGGAAGCGATATTAGATTGAGCTCCTAGCCAATTATGACTTGTCCATTCTTTATCATCCAAGTAAGGCGAATATAGTAGCGGATTCCTTGAGCCAGAAGGTAGAGAGTATGAGCATCTTAGCCTACTTACTTGCTGGGGGGCGACCTTTAGCTTTGGACATTTAGTCCTTATCTAACAGGATGGTTAGATTGGATATTTTAGACCCTGGATAGATATTGGCCTTTGTAGGTGCTCTATCTTCATTCGTGGTTGATAGTTGATGATGAGGCATTGGTTGAGTTTCTAGATCTCATATTATAGGACCAAAGTGGTCAATCTCCTATGGATCCAGATAGGGTATTGTGGTATGATGGTCATCTATGTGTTCTCAGAGTGGGAGATTTGATTTTGTTTATACTTCATTGTGACCCATAATTACAGATACTCTATTCATCTGGAGCACTATGAAGATGTAATGTGAATTGAGGCAACATTACTGGTTATATGGTATGTGGAGAGATATCATAAATTTATGTGTCCTGTTGCCTTAGATTCCAGCAGGTGAAGCCAAGCATTAGAGGCCTTGTATGGAGTTCTAGAGAATACTCATTCTCAAGTGGAAGTGGGAGCAGATAACTATTGACTTAATGATGGGTTTGCCTCAGACTTCCAGAGGTATTGATAATTGATAGATTGGCCAAATATGCTCATTTCCTTCTTGTACGATCTACATTTTGTGTAGAGTGGCTAACCCAGGTTTATGTACAAGAGGTGGTCTATTTGCATGTGGTGCTAGTGTCCATTATCTTTAATCAAGGGTCACAATTTACATCTATCTTCTGGAGATCCTTTCAGAGGGAGTTAGGCACCTGGGTTGACCTTACTATTGCATACTTCCCCCAGCAAGACAGTTAGTTAGAGTACACTATTCAAGTCTTGGAGGATATGTTGTAGGCTTATGTAATAGAGCTTGGGGCAATGGGATAAGTTTTTGCCCCTAGCGGAGTTTGTGGCCCTATATGGTATGCGTTTTTGCACTCCTATTTGTTAGGTTGAGTCCTCAAAGCCTATTACCAAATAGTATAGATGTACTTCAGGAGGCATTTGCCAGCTTGGGGTTGATCAGGATTGGTTGAGGATAGCTCATAGCCGACAGGATTGGCAATGGGGTTATTCATGATTGGTTGAGAATACTCACCAGGGTTATGTTGACCATAGATGCTACCCTTTATCCTTTCATACTAGTGATCGTGTATTTCAACTTGTATTGTCTTAGAAGGGCGAGATGAGATCTGGTAGATGGGGTAAGCTTAGCCCTTGATATATTGGGCTATTTGAGATTTTGAGGCGGATTGGTGAGTTTGCATATGAATTAGCCCTAGCCTCAATATTTTCACCTATCCACCCAATTTTCCATGTTTTTATGCTGCACTGGTACTTCCCAGATGAGTCCCATGTGCTTCAGTATGATTCTATTGAGTTGGATGACCATTTTACCTATTTTGAGGAGCCGATAGTTATACTAGCTAGTGTTGTCCGTTAGCTTTATTCTAGATCAATTCTTGTTGTTAAGGTCTAATGGAAACAGCATCCAGTTGATGAAGCTATATGGGAGATCGGGAAAGATATGCGGGAGCAACCCTTTAGACTCTTCACTAGGCCTATGAACTTCTCTATAAGTGACCCTATATTCCATGATCCAACTCTCAATTTGAGAAATTCTAACCCCCTCTTACCTCTACTACCTCTCACCTTTGACCTTAATCTGAGGCATGACCCTAGTCCACGATCAATTTCCAAATCAACTAACAAAGATAAACCGAGAGAAGGTAAATCGATAAATTACAATATGTCTAGAAAATTCCAGTTCTTAAATCAATAGCTCAACAAAATTGGTAGACAAAATAATAAAATATAGAGTATATAACATGCAAAATAGTCAATAATTAAATACAAGAAATATCGAGCAAGTACAATAATTCTATAGAAATATGTGCAACAAACAATAACAATGAGATACAAAGAGTAAACGGGACAGTAAGCCATAGAACTATAGGGTAAAAGTAGTACCATGAAGAAACTAATAGACGAGCACAAGCAAGAACAAAATATGAAGTAACAAAGAAGGAAAAATGAATTTAACAAAATTAAACAAATTAACTGAGAAAATAGTCAAGAAACCCACAACACAATATGTGCAAGGCAAGATATTTTTGCAATAAAACTTCATTTATGGATAATTAATATGTATGACAATAGGATATAATTGAATCAGGAAAACAGGGGACAAATAGAAAGATATAAGTGATTCAAGAAAATGCAAATTGAGAGAAACGTGGAAGATATCACCTGGATGATGTTCCCAACTTGGGAGATTTTTGGCCGAGAAATACTGAATGTTGCTTGATAATACTGGATGCTGCTGGAAATTGGTAGATGTTGCTAGAAAATTCTAGATGTAACCAAAAATAGTAGATATCGCCAGACTAGCCTGCCGTTATCCGAATTGGCTGGAAGCCGTCGGAAAATGATAGATCTAGCTCAAATCTTCACAGATCTGGATAGATTTAAGAACTTCAGTGAAACTAAACGACAAAAAGAAGAATTTTTTCAGAGAAGAAAGGACATCGCCAGTCACTAAAAAAATAATCATCAATTTTGGATGAGAATCTGTTCACCCTCGTTGAAGTTAATGGCTCCGGCATCACTTAATATTTTGTAGAACAGTGACTTATCTTGATCAATAGAAGAGAGCTGCCTAATTCGAATCACAGATCCCTTCATTTTAGACATCATTGAGAGTCATCGCCTGTCGCCGGTCGAAGTTCACAAAACACAAAGAGGCTATAGAATTGGTGGATACTCGGAGATGGCGATATTTTCGGTAAATATATTTACCTAAATCTAGAGCCATCAATATGGGCTAGGCCCATTGGGCCAGCCTAACCTAACCCGTGATTTAACAGTGCTGCGCTACAATTTTTAGAGACCATTTAAAAATGGGCTTTTTAACTCAGCCTGAATAAGCCTGTTGATTTGTTGGGCTTTTGCAATATGGGTTAGGGCCAAATTATAAAATAATTAAAAATAAAATAGAGTATTAAAAATAATAAGAGTCCCAACTCAAAGTTCATCTAAAATTTTTAAATATTAAAACTTAGATACAAATTATGTCTTTATAATATGTACTCCCTCCGTCCATCTTTACTTTTCGCTTATTGACTTAACATAGGGATTAAAAAACAGTAAATATTAGGGTTAATTTTACCAAATCACCCTTTTAATATAATAAATATAATGTCCTAAAAAATGTAACGAGAAAATAACTATAATTAATGATAAGTGTAAAAAAGAAACTAAGTGCGAAATTATTTTTTGATTTCACAGAGTGGACAAATATTGTTGACATCTCAAAATAGTACAGTGGACAAGTAAAGATAGATAGAGGGAGTAATAGTAACACTAATACCATGCAATATTATCATGTTGCTATTTATTTTAATATTTTTAAATTATAATCAAATTCAAGTATGTTGAGTTAGGAGAAAAAGGTGGGCATAAGAGATTGTATAGGCTCGCGAAAGTGAG
This sequence comes from Solanum clarkiae, assembly GCA_011800125.2. NCBI lineage: Eukaryota > Viridiplantae > Streptophyta > Magnoliopsida > Solanales > Solanaceae > Solanum > Solanum clarkiae. Next base: position 22,262 of record JAABOM020059867.1, read on the forward strand.
AGAGAGAAATGCCCGCAACCTGGACTAAGTGAAGTGCATCATGGATAAGGATGGAGAAGTGTTGGTGGATGAGAATTCCATCAAGAGAAGATAACAAACTTGCTTTCACAAACTCCTGAATGAAAAAAAGGACAGAGATATTGAGTTTGGTGATTTGGCACATTCTAATAGCCATTGAGATTTTGGCTATTGAAGGTATTTCAATGCTAATGAAGTAAGACGTGCTATCAGTAGGATGAGAGAGGAAGAGCGATCGGACCCGAAGATATTCCGGTAGAGTTTTGGAAGAGCACAACCAAGGATGGTTTGGAGTGGTTGACTTGGTTGTTCGCTGAGATTCTGAGGACTGCTAAGATGCTAGATGATTGGAGGAGAAGTTCAATGGTTCCATTGTACAAGAACAAGGGTCATACCCAAAATTGCAATAGTTACAGCGGCATCAAGTTGCTAAGCCACACTATGAAAGTTTGGGTGAGCGTGGTGAAAGTGAGGGTGAGATAAAGAGTGTCTATTTCAGAAAATCAATTTGGTTTTATGCTAGGGCGATTGACTACTGAAGTAATTCATCTTGTTCGGAGACTAGTGGAGAAAAATAGGGAAGGGAAGAGGGACCTTCATATGGTATTTATTGATCTTGAGAAAGCCTACGATAGAGTTTTGAGGGATGTCCTATGGAGGTTCCTAGAGGCGAAAGGTGTTCCAATGGTGTATATTAGAACAATAAAAGAAATGTATAAGGGAGCCAAGATCTGGGTAAGAATAGTGGGAGGAGACTCTGAGTATTTTCTGGCTGAGATAGGACATCATCATGGATCAGTACTTAGCCCTTTTCTGTTAGCTTTGGTGATGGATGATTAGACATAAGCTCTTCAAAAGGAGGTTCTTTTGGTGTATGATATTTGCGGATTATATCATACTAATTGATGAGACTCGGGATGAAGTGAAAGATAGGTTGGAGGTTTGAGACATACTTTTGAATCCAAAGGGTTCAAATGGAGTAGGACTAAAACTGAATACCTCGAGTGCAAATTCAATGTGGCAAAGGATGAAACAGACATCGAAGTGAAGCTTGAAACTTAATCTATTCTTAAGAGAGAAAGCTTTAAGTATCTTGGGTCCAACATCCAGGGTAGTGGTGATATTAATGATGATGTCACACATCATATAGGGGCAGCATAGGTGAAGTGGAGGCTTGCCTCGGAGTATTGTGTGATAGAAAGATACCACTTAATCTTAAAGGTAAGTTTTACAAAATGGTGGTTAGGTCGTCGTTGCTATATGGGGTGGAATGCTGGTCAGTCAAAAGGTCGCATATCCAGAAGGTGTAAGTTGTGGAGATAAGGATGTTGAGATGGATGTATGGACATATTAGGAGTGATAAGATTAGGAATGAGATCATTCTAGAGAAGTTAAGGGTGGCTTGTGTGGAAGATAAGATGAAAGAAGCGATCCTGTGATGGTTTGGGCATGTGCAAAAGGGATGTGTCGACGCTCCAGTAAGGAGGTGTGAAAGGTTAGATTTAGGAATTACATGAAGAGGTAGAGGCAGATCGAAAAAATATTGGGGAGAGGTGATTAGAAAGGATATGAAAACTCCATATCACCGAGGACACGACCTCAGATAGAAAGGAGTGGAGGTCGCGCATTAGGGTGGAAGATTAATAGGTTGGTAGGGATAGGGGGATGTCTAGCCCTGGGGCATATTAGGTTAGTTGGTTTAGTCGTGTATGCGTGTCTATATATATTACTAGATTATTGTATGTCACATATTTTCATTTATTATATTTATATATTATCATTTGCTTTCTGTTTTAGTCATTTCTCTTTCATATCTAATATTTTCTGCTTGTAGGGCCAGACATTTTGAGCTGAGGGTAGCCTCCCTGTCTCTCACAGGTAGTGGTAAGGTCTGCGTATATTTTGCCCTCTCTAGACCCCACTTATGACATTTCACTGGGTATGTTATTGTTGTTGTTATTATAATCTAATTTAAAAACTTATAAAAAAATATATGAATAAAAATGTGGGCTGGCCCGTCAAGGCCCGCGGCCCGCATACTAATGGGCTGGGTAGTTGTATTATAGCCCATAAGAAAAATAGGCCAACCCAGCCTGCCCTATCAAATTCCAAAGCTTGTAAGGGCTAGCCCGAATGGGGTGTGCCAGCCCATATTGACAGCTCTATATATAAATTCTTTCAATAGTTATGATTAAATTAAAACTTTTTAATTAAGAAGTGAAACTTTAAATTTGACTTTTACTACTGTTACTCCATTTAGTTATTTAATGATAAATAGTACTAAATTAAGTAGTAAACATCACTTGAATCGCTTGAAAGACAAGTAACAAATAAAATTTAATTATTTTTGCATAAGGCCAAGTAAAATGAAACAAAAGAAATATTTGGACACATTCTAATTTAGTAAGTCCTTAAATTTATGATTTATTTTAAAATTGTTAATGTTGAGATATTTTTAGTTGTTACTACAAGAAAGTCAACCATTAATTACATTTCTTCAACCTAAAAATATTTTCAAATTTATCATTGTAGACAGTGAAATTTAGTAGGACTCTACAAAATTAGTCCTATTTCAGTCAGAGTTTGTTAGAGGCTACTCTACCCTAAACTCTAGTTTATGCGTATATAAAGGGTATTATATTCCTTTAAAAAGGCATCTCAAATATCCCACAAATTATGAGGATATTTATCAAGAGATCAAAATATGCTCAAGGAGGCCAAAATCATCCTACGTTCGAGAAATACGCCACTAATGGCCCTAAAATCATAAAAAAAATATAGCAAAGAAGAATTAAGGTAGTAACAAATTTGTACCCACATGCTTATCAATAAAATCTATTTCTTCATATTTTATTTATTATTGCAATTTATTTTCTATTACTTTAAAAATATATTGTAAACATTCATTTTCTGCTATTCCTCTTTTCCTTAATGTTTCTATTTTCTTTCTTTTTGTATTTAAATAGTAACAAGAAAAAAGATTCTTATTGGTTTCAAATTAAGTGATTATAGATGCATAAGAAAGAGTAGAATGAAAACTACACTTAGATTTACTAAAAAATTTAAATAATTTATATGTAGATATTTTAAAACTATTTTAGAGGTTCAATAAGTAAATAAATAAGATGACATCAATCTAATTAAGATTATTTCTCTATTTTTCTCCATAATGTAGTTATAACAAGTTAACTATAGGGTGTCACTTTGAGGTCTATTTTTCATAATTGACGGGTTTCATGGTCACAATAGATATATTTTTCAAGACCAATGCTGCTATGGGATGGTTTTATGATGTTGCATACTCTACTTGGGGTGAGATCCACAACTTATACAAACTCTCAAATTATAGCTTGATTTATTGGAAGGAATGAGGTCAAGGATTATTGTAGAAGGGTAGTAGGTATGTGAGTGTTGTCATGCTTTCATATGGAGAGGGAGGGGGTTAGTCTCTTCTTCTCAGCTTATAATGACACCTCTGGTCATTTTCATCTTACTTGGAAAATTCTAGCATTTACAGTTTCCTGTAGAGAGCCTAGATCATTTATGACTTGTTGGCACTAGTAGCTCGGTCGCCTAATCATTCATTTGAATTTGTGTAGTTTTTTTTTACTTTGTGGTTTATATAACTTGAAAAGTTGATTTTGGTAAAAATATAGGTAAACGGACTCGAAATGAAATTTAGATAGTTCCATCAGCTCGGAATGAAAAAATTAGGCTAAAGGCATGGAAAACTCTGTTACTGAGGCATTCAGTGTGTGTTTAAACCATTTAACAATTTGGCTATTGAAATTTGGTCCAAAGTTTACTTTTGTCAACATTCTTGGAATTTGCACTCGGATGAGAATTTCATTTGTGTAGTTAGCTCTGGAACATCAAATTTGATGTAGAATGAGCCTTCATGCGCATCTTGAGGCTTTTGGTCTCATTCAAAGTCCTTTTCTCGAATTTGACTTAAAATGATGCTTGGCTATGAGACCCACTTTCTATCGAAATGACCTCTCCTAGAAATTTTAACTGCACCATTGAGTCCAAAATGCTAAATTTTGTGGGGGTAGTATAGTTTATTTGTGTGCACAGAGTTCGAAACATATCCTGAGCACCCCATCAAAGATTCGATCTTGGCCAACCTTACTAATATATCCAATTTCTAGTGCTATCGCTTCAGAGGCCCTGGAGTCCCTTAAGAGGCTATAGTTGTAGCGAACATATAATTGCTTTAGAGATAGCTAGCCAAGAGGGAGAGCACCGCTTTGGCGATGCCTATCTTTGCTTAAGAGACCCTTACTTTTGTGGCTAGGGGCTCACCTTAGTGAAGCCTGCCTCTTTTAGGACGATTCCTTTTGCGAACTACTTGGTCGCTTAAGCAACACCTGCAACTCTTTTAAGTACATTCTGATACGTATTTTCCTCATGCTTACTTGGATGAATTTTTAGCCATTTGACCTCCAAACTTAGTGATTCCTAGGTCTATCTACCTTGCATGGTTTTTCGAGTAGAATGCATGCATTGGTGTGATTGGAATCCATTTTTGAGCATTCATTTGAGGTAAATTCTACCCTACAGAGGCTTCCCTAGCTTTATTCTTAAGTTTTTATGGTGTCTTATATGTTGGTGGATTTTCTTCTAGTTTTAGCATCAATTTGTGCCCCATTTTAGGATACAAGCTCTATAACACATTTAGAACCTTGTTGTAGAGTTGATTTTGAGATTTCTAATCATGGGTCTCATACTCATTTTGACCCAATTTAGGGTCTATCTCAAAAAAAATGAAATTTTATTCTCAAAATATCTTTATTGATGAGGTGATAAACATTTTGATAGTGTAAAAGCATTTGGAGTTGATTTCAACATTGAAAGCTTTCGTGAAGTGGACTTGGAGCATGCGTGTTTCGCTTTAGGTAGGCTACAGTCTATTTCCTATTAATTGAGCTTTATAAGATGTTGTTAGAAGAAAATAAATGTAGTTTGGATGGTATGTAATGAGTTAAGGTTTGAATCTCAATTTCTTGTTTCCTGGTTCCTGGTTAAGCCTTAGTGTAGGTTGCTTGAAATTACTTATACTTAGCCATTTTTCAACTCAATATCACTCAAAAACCTCTCAAAGACTTAATCGAATATCTCATTCCAAATTCAACGATTTCAATCTTAACTTAGGAACTCAAGGATTCAATTGAAGCTCTAAGTTTCCTTCAAGCTCACCTAAAACAAATCTAAGTTTGAGGTATATGGGTTGCACCCATTGGGTCCTTGCACCCATAGAGCCCAATCTTCTATTTTATGAAAATTACATGTTTTTAAATTGTACTACCTGTGGGTATCTTTTATTATGAATTATGAGCATAAATTATGTTGGGATTTTATGAAATATTGATTGATTATGCATTACTATCTATTTCAAGCTTATACCATGATTCGATTATGTCTATTGAGACTGTGCATGTTTTGACCTATGAAACTATGATCTATTATGAGTTTTGATGATAAATTTCAAGGTACCCTGCATGAGGGTTTTACTACACGTTGGTGGATTGATTTGCATTAAGTTTTCTCATCTTATTTCACTCTTGAATTGCATGATTTTGAAAAAGTATCATGAACCCACCAAGTGTTTGATAAAATGTCAAGTCAAGAATTCTCAAGTTATTGATGATCTATTACATGATTTACAAGTTAAGTGACCTTATGATGATTAAGTTCTTCCATGTATGTGTTGAATTCATGAAAAATATCTATGATGTTGCAAGTATCAAATTAAGTCCTATTTCAAGATTTTTACCTCTTGTGAGCTATTCATATGAAAGCAAAGGATCATATATGATTACTATCTATTTTCATGTTCAAGTTAGGCTCACTATTAGACTTAAAGCATGTTTATGAGCTACTCAGGTCATGTTATCATGTCTCTTACAAGTTGTTCATGTTGTGACTAGAGAATGATTATTTCAAGAATTTTGTGGGATTAGACTCAGCACCGATTGAGGCTTAAGATGGGGACTCGACTCAAGGTGACCTTATATAAAGTCTTAGTCTCTAAACTATGTGCCACCATAGGCTATACATGATCTCTTTTATGGCTTTTTAGTGGATCCATCTAGTTATACCACACCTTGTTGAGGGTGTGACATGCCTCATTCACCTTGACGAGGGGTAACATGCCCCGAATTATTCATTCTATGGCTATCATGGCAAGTAGACCACACCTTGTCGTCGGGGTGACATTCCTCGATCCCTTTGTTGAGGGGGTGACATGCCTTAATCACCTTACTAAGGGGGTGATATGCCTTGGATTCCAAATAGTAGCTCTCTTGGTCTATGTCGGTTAAGGTCTCTTCTCACACATTTCATGTACTATGTAAGTTGAATTTTTTACAAGCATGTTTTACTACAAGCATTGATCATGCATGCCATGTTGAGATTTTATATATCCATTTCCTATGATTATGCATTTTGACTATAGTGTTTTATATCTTGTTGCATTGCATCCCGCATACTTAGTATATTCAAACGTACTAACGCATACTCCATGCCTACATGATATTATCATGTAGGAACCGGAGCACCTTTTGATCATCTTCCACGTGGCTAGTTGATACTTCAAAGATAGCTTTGGTGAGTCCTCAAGTCCGAGGACACTATCTATATTACACTTGCTATTTTGAGACTTCTTTATGTTGAACACTTGTTATTATAAAGGTGAACCCGGAGAGTGTCTTGGCCCCCATTCCATTCCGTGTTAGAGGTGTTGTTGGATATTCTGATGTACTTATGCTTGAACTTGAATTTTTTATGCTTTTATGATTATCAAAGACTTCCATTAGCCCTGCTTCCTTTTTATTATATCTCTTGTTGTTGTTTATTTTACTTTCGCGACCAAGGATGTGTGATTAATATGCTAAGAGGCTTGTCTGTGGCTCTTTTCGGTTCTTATTTGCTGTGTCATGTTAGGAACTAGGCTTAGGTCATGACAACTTTCTCTCTTGAGAATAGGTTGAGGGGCAAACCTCACTTACATGTCTGTATCATCCATCACAACACTTAAAATGCACTAAGTATTTAATTTTTCTCTTGCTTAATTTGAAATCTTTGGACTCCAGAGTTTGTCTCCAAACCTCCAACCTATTATTAATGTTTTCCCTTGTCTCATCAATAAGAACTATGTCATCCTCAATTAGAATACACTATGGGATCTTCACTTGAATATACTGTGTTAGCTCATCTAACGATAAAGTAAATACAAAATGGATCAGTGTAGATCTTTGACGAAGTTCAATCTCACCAAAAAGATGCTTTGATTCTCCTCCTACCACTCTAACCCGAGTCTTGGCTCTATTATGCATGTACTTTATCACCCTAATGTGAACTATCAAGACATCTTTCGCCTCCAAATACTTCCAAAGGACATCCCTCGACACTTTGTCATGCCCCTTCTCAAGATCAATGAACACCATATGGAGGACTCTCTTTCTATCTCTATATTTCTCCACCATTCTCTACACTAGATGGATTGCTTTAGTAGTCGATTTCCCTGGAATGAGTCCTAATTGATTCTACAAAAATAGACACTACCCTCTGTATCCTTATCTCCACCATCCTCTCCCAGACCTTCATAATGTGGTTTAGCAATAAATACCTTTGTAATTGTTATAGTTTTGGATATCACCCTTGGTTTTTTTCACGAGAACCATTGTACTCCATCTCCATACATCGGGCACCTTAGCTTTCCTTAATATAACACTGAACAACGCAGTCAACCATTCTATACCGACTTTGTAAGTGCCCTTCTAAATTTCTATTAGAAGCACATCAGGGAAGATTGCTCTCACCTGGCTCATGTTACTAATAACATGTCTAACCTCATCAAAACAAGTATGCTTGTAACATCCAAAATCCCAGAGACTATGACAGTGCACCAAATTACCCAACACAATGTCTTTGTCTCTACTCTCATAGGGTAAAATCAGGAAAATCCAATAATATCGTGATGTCAAACTCAAAAAATCCTTCAATTCAGACTAAGGTTTCACTAAAATTCAACTCAAAATGACAAAGAAATCACATTTTAAAATTTTCGATAAACAACACCAATATGACAATAGCTAGGTAATGACCATGTAGGTCAATTCAATGTTTCTATATTATTTCTGCTATTTTAAGCTTCTGCATAGTAACCTCAGCCTTTCATGACTTATTGGGACAATCGAATGGTTATTGGGTGTTTTGGTTGTGGGATGTGCGACTTTCCAAGTTAGCAAAAAGTTAAAGCTGCAAAAAATGAGATTTATGACAAAACCCTAATAAATGACCTCATCAGTTCGGAATGGCCGATTTGTGCTATTAGGGTGGTTGGTCTGAGGATGGAGGGTCTCGGTAAGATTTTGAGATAAAAGGTATAAAATGATTTCAACCGAAAGCTAAAAAGTGTTTTTCTGTAAAAACCCAGCTAAATGCACTTGAAATGGGAAACTGATGGTGTGGTTAGCTCTGGAACGTCGAAACGGTCTAAAATAACCCTTTGACAATTGATGGGGACATCCAGTTGCATTTTCACCCCCTCGGTTCTTTTAGCTAAAATTAGCTAGAAAGAAGTGGGACTCTCTCATTTTCCCATAGGATGCTTCGTTAAGAATTTTGACGGCACGATTTGATCCAGAACATCAAAATCTAAGTGGTTGCGCTATTCGTTTGTGTCAAAATGAACGTTGGTGTCCCAAGAGTGGCTCGGGAAAGTTTTGGAAATTGCTGGTGCAGCACCAGTAAACTTCACCCTCCTTGTTCACAGAAGTATTGTCGCATTTGCGAAGGTCAGGCTAGCCTTGCCTTTTCACGTAGAAAGGCCCACATTCATGGAGTAGGGCAGGTTCCCTACACCTCCGCGTTCACGGAGGTTTTTCCTATATTCACGGAGGATTATGAGTGGCATATATATTGGCTTTGCCCGTCACAATCAGCTATTTCAAAAACCTTCACAAGCTCGTAACTTTTGCATTCATAGATTGTTTTCAATGATTAAAAGATCCACGTGACTCAAAATTTTGCAATGAATGTCATGGTGAAGTCAGATTCAGGATTCAACATATATGTCAAGGTAAATTTTATTGTTTTAGCTGAGTATCTTCTCGAAGATAGTGAAAACTTTACATGTTGATATTGTAGCTGATTCTTGATGAAATTAAGTGAGACTTGAGTCTAATTTGTTCTACGTTCAAAGGTAAATGCAGTAATATGCCGATATTAGATGAAATTGTTCGATTTTTGAAAATTTTGAGGAAGAAAGTTTAAGAAGTATGTTTCCCCAGTAAAGTTTTTGACTTCATTTTTTGGTCTTTTCTTGGTCTTCTGGAATCTATTTTGGGCTGGGTTTTTGGTTGTAGGCTTCGGTTGTTGTGGGAAACATTTTTCATAATTTTGTTCATAATTTGGAGTGTAGGTCCTATTTTTCCCATTTTTGGCACTTTTGACCTAATTTCACCCATTTATCAAGATAATTTTGCCAAACTGATCAAGTTAGTGTTGTGGATTATATTTTCACAACTAAGTGGCATTGGGAGGCTATCAAGAAATGAAAAGCTCAGATTATATTTGGCCAGACAGTCACACTCCAGGGTCATACAAATAGTTAAGGTGCAACGGCTACACCATCCAGTCGAGGAGGCTACTTTTGGGAGATGGAGGCACAGATGCGGGAGCAACACCCTGCCCTATTTAAGCCTTTAGGTATGCGTTTACTTTACTTTCATTAACGAAAGTCTTAAAGTGGGGATGTTGTAATGATCCTGTAGGTCAATTTTATGTTTCTGTATAATTTCATCTATTTTGAGCTTTTGGTATAGTAACCTCGAACGCTTTATGACCTATTAGGCCTGTTGGGATGGTTATTAGTTGTTTTTGTTCTAGGATGTGCGAGTTTGCAAGTTGGCGAGAAGTTAAAGATGCAAAAATGAGATTTCTAATAAAACCCTGGTAAAAGGCCTTCGAATGGGATTCTGAGACTTCCATCAGTTCCGGAATGATCGATTTATGCTAGGAGGGTGTTTGGTCCGAGGATGGAGGGTCTCAGTATGATTTTGAGCTGAAAGTTGCAAAATGAATTCAATTGAAGGCTAAAAAGTTTGTTTTTGTAAAAACCAAGCTAAACACACTCGAAATAGAAACTAATGGCACGGTCAGGTCCAGAAAGGTGAAAATAGTCTAAAATAACCTTTTATCAGTTGATGGGGATATTTGGTTGCATTTTGACCCCCTCATTTTTTTCTTAGGAGACTCTGTTAGGAATTTCGACTGCAATATTAGATATGGAACATCAAAATCCATGTGGTCACGCTATTCGTTTGAGTAAACAGACTCTAGACACCTCGGGGATATTTTGGAAATTGCTAGTGCAACACCAACAAACTTTATCTTTCTATATTCGTGGAGGTTAATGTTGCGTTCATGGAGTAGGGCCGGTTCCCTCCACTTCCCTGTTCGTAGAGGCCTAGTTGGCCTTTATCCTTAGGATCAACCATTTCAAAAACCTTCACAAGATCATGACTTTTGAATTTCGAGTCCATTTTCCACCATTCAAAGGTCCGCATCACTCGAATTTTCGCAAGGAACATCATGGTAAAATCAAATTTTGGATTCGGAACATACTTCAAGGTAAATTCTATGCTTTAGCTGAATATACAAACAACAACATTACCCCGATGATGACCCATGATGAGCGTCAAAAGTTGCATTGACTAACTGCTACTTCACAATTGAAAGAAGCGCAGATAGTTTAAAGAGCCATTTTGCTTTATTCCATCATACCCCAATTATTGAAACTTTACGTGTTTATATCGTAGCCGATTCTTGATGGAATTAAGTGAATCTTGAGTCTAAATTGTTCTATGTTCCTAGGGGAATTTCGTTGTATGCTAGGTGTTAGCTGAAATTGTTTGACTTTTGAGAATTTTGACCAAGAAATTTTGTAAAAGAATGTTTCCCTAGTAAAGTTTGTAACTTCATTTTAGGCCTTTTCTCGATCTTCTGGAGCCCATTTTAAGCCAAATTTTTTGTTTGTAGATTCGAGTTGTTGCGGGGAACTTCTTTTGGGATTTTGTTTGGGATTTTGAGTGTAGGTACTATTTTTCCCATTTTAGGCACTTTTAGCCTTATGTCACCCATTTCTCAAGATAATATAACTAGATTGATAGTGTTAATATTGTTGATTGTATTTCCTCATTGAGCAACATCGAGAGGCCATCGGGAAACAAAAAGCCCATCTATGTTGATTTGGAGTTCGAAGCCTCGGTTGCCAGGTAGGCTAGGCTTTCCCTAACCTTAGACTGGGTGGAACTATATGCATGTTGAACTGAGATGTATATGAGATGCTAGTTGTGCCATGTATGTATAATATGTGTTGCGGTGGGATTATACTCTATGTTATTAGTTATGAATGCTATAGATTCGATATTTATTGGTACTGCTGATAATGGAAAGGCTTAATAGGAATTTGTATGGGTTGATGCCATGAGAAAGGTACGTATACTGATCTAAATTGTTGTCTGTGGGAGCATGTTTCTGAGGCTTTTGAGATATGATGACTATGAGGCAACTTGTTGAATACCTGTCGTACTGTGACTTTTTTCTGACTTAGATGTGCTCCTACCGGGTCTAGTTGTTGTGGAAACTTCTAATATGGTTTTTATTATCGTGCTACACTTTCATTACCTATGGTTGATGAGATTACATGTTAGACATGATTTCATACTGCTCATTGAGACTTATGCTCCTATGTACTATTGTTAGCAGCTGGGTTCTATTCCTGTGTATCTGAGATAGAGGTTTAGTTGTTGTTATTATGGTAATATTTTGGGATACTAATATTGTAAGTCTTGTTGCCTACATTAACTGTAGGCACGATATGAATTTGGAGTTCCGAATATGGATATACTAGTTGAGTGAGTGACTATGGACATCTTGAGTTCCAGATGATGCTCCGCGCTACTATTGAGAACCAGTGGCCATGTCCGAGAGTTCGAGACTTGGGTGACACGTCCTGCAGTCTGAATCTCGATGGACGTGACTAAGATTCTAGGTGGCAGATGTAGATTCTGAGGATCGAGCGTTGGCTGAGATTTGGGTTGAGCATTGACACTCCTGGGTTGTATACTATATTTTGGTCTGGCTTATTATATATATATTGGTATGTACTTTCTGTCTACTATAGTTCCGTACAGTTGACTTCTTGGTTCTGGGTAGATTCGTTTAATGATATACTTATATTGGTTTTGGCTATTACTAGAAAGCTAGTAGAGGTGCCCCAGGGTTTGGTAATTGGCTTGCATGTAGGTGGGATCTAATAGATAGCGTCATGACCAAGACTGAATGGTGACAAGCTATTTCATCAAATTACCTAAAAATGCAATAAAATCTAGAGAATCCGACAATACCACAATGTTCACCTCAGAATGATCTTTAATTTGTACTAAAATTTCATTAAATTTTGATCCCGAAGGAGAAAGATGTCAATATTCAAAGTTTCTAACAACCAACAATATTATAAAACAAACCACAAAATTTACCCTGAATGGCATGCCAAAAGTAATTTTTGCCACTCCCACGTTGTTACTCATGAAAAACAATATACATGTTAGGCTTTTAAATCACAAAAATCATATGAAATGACCTCAAAAATGTGGGTGCAAGCATTGGATATATAGACAAACACACACTTCCTGAAGATAAGGTATATAAAGGTTGTCATGATACTACCACATTGCTGACACGTGGCAGAGCCAAATTTCTCCATGTATCAGCACTACAACGTGCCACATCATTGCCTTTGTTCAGTAACTCTCCAACCCTTTTTTCAATATTTTGGGCTTGCTCAGAATTCAATTTTAGCAAACAAACTATGTAATCTTACTAATTTCAATGTTCCGGTTCTAATGGCGTAGACGAAATTCCCATCGGAGGTCGTTATGATCCAATGTGGGTTTCACTTTCTTATATCTAACTTTTAATGAAAATAACTTAGGAGGTCAAGTCATATCTGGAAGTCCTCGGTACCAAACAAGGGCCGTTCAAAACCAAACTTTACATTCCGTAGCTGACTGTCCTGTCAGAGTTTCTATCCAGATGGATTTTCCAAGGGAATTTACTAAAGTAATCTATGACCTGTTGTGGTGGCTGACTTTGCAAAACTCGATAGAACAAACACCAAACATGCTCCTATCCTAATTTGGTAGTTCCGGAGCTGATGAAACTGTGAGAATTTTGTTCCGATGCGATTTACGAGGACTTTATTGAAAGTTCATGTTACATTTATAATTATTCTTTTAACTCAAAAAGTTGCATATTTACTAAATGATTCACCCAACAATCAAACTATTAGTATTGGTAAGTAAAAAATGACCCAAGGTCACTATGCAAATTTTCAAACTGATAAAATATTCATGGAAACAGAAAAATAACCTGGAGGGTCATTACATAAAATTTACATATACCGTTAAATTTCTCAAGGTCGAGTATTTCATGTAACATTCAATTCCCACATGGACCTAAATAGAAGGAAAACACAAATGGAAAAGAATAAGTACCAAGTTGAACCTAACTACAAAAAAATAAAAAACTATGGAAATTTGATATTAATTTCTATTGTAGAGAAATTTATTTCATTCAAAAGATCTTTAAAATCCCAAATGTAAGTCAACGATATATGCCCAATTGAAAATCTTTCCCTATTTTTCTGGTTCTTACAAATATTTAAAGAATGCTTCTATGATATTGGGGGTAACTTACACTAACAAAAGGAAGAAATAAGAAGAGAATTTTTTTTTTTTGCTAGAATAGATATGAGAAATAAACAGACAAAGAAAGAAAAGCACCCTTAGGCCTTGACTCTTAAGTTATGATGAAGAAATGAGAAGAAAATATACTTGTATTTATAGGACTATGAAATCTTCAAATGCGAAACATGATCCAAAAAAAAGCATCTTACAATTAATTTCTTACTAATTATATTATGGCAAGGAAAAATAATAGGGGCAGGCAATTTTAATTTAAGAGATTGAGTTGAATAAAATTTTGTCAACATCTTAAATAGTTTCGTTTTACCCACAAATATAAAGGAGAAAAGGTCAAATTAATGAATTATAATTTGGATAGAAAAAATAACCATAAAAATCTAGGAATAAATCTAGATATATTCTATATCAAGTAAGAAGTTATAGAAGACAACTTGACATAATATTTTAAATTAATTAGGAGAACATATTATATTGCCTTGTCTTGTATAACTTTTTTATTTGATATGACATACACCTAGATATTCATAGATTTGTATGACTATTTATTCTATTCAAACAATAATTCCTTTGTTTGACTTTTTTTCCTTATATTTGTGGGTGACTTGAAACTATGTTGACAAAATTTTATTCAACTCAATCTCTTAAATTAAAATTGTCTCTATTCTTTTCCCTTACCATAATATAATTAGTAAGTAATTAATTATTAGTGCCTTTTTATGCATCATTTTTCACATTTGAAGGTTTCATAGCCCTGTAATTATAGGTATATTGTCTTCTCATTTCTTCATCATATCTCAATATTCAAGGCTCAAGGGTGCTTTTCTCTATTTGTCGTTTGATTTTCTCACATCTACTCTAGCAAAAAAGTTGTATTCCTATTTCTTCATTTTGTTTGTATAAGTCACCCTCCAATCTCATAGAAGAATTCTCTATATATTTGCAAGAACTATAAAAGTAGGGAAAAATTTTCAATCTTGTGCATATACCACTGTCTTGCATTTGGGTTTTATGAACTTTTGAATGAACTAAATTGCTCCATGATACAAATCAATATCTATGTCCTAAATTTTCAATTTTATTGTTATTTTAGTTAGATTCAACTTGATACATATGTTCTAACATTCTTTTTCCCCTTTTATATAGGTCCATGTTGGAATTGAATGTTACGTGAAACACTTGAGATTGTGAAATTTAACAGTGAACATAAATTATAACTTTATGTAGTATATAGAGACTTTTTTGTCTTTTAATTATTTGTTAAAGTTTTTATTTGAACATTACTTTTCTTCTCTTGTTTTTTCCCTCTTGTTATTTTGCTACAAGTTCTAATGCAAGTCCTCAGGATTCTATGAATGTGTATTTAATTTTCATATTCAATAGATTATATAACTCACATTTTGTATTCAACGTATAGAATATTACAATGAATCTCTAGGTCATTTTTCTTATAATGTGTCATTTTCACCATTTAGAGCATTTCTATAGTGATCCTAGGTAATTTATGACTTATTAGCACTGGTAGCTCGGTCGCCTAATCGCTTATTTGTATTTTATGTAGCTTTCCGTGTTTGTAGATCTTTATAACTTAAAAAGTTTTTGGAACAAAATGTGGGCAAATGGTCTCATAATGGAATTCTGACAGTTCCATTAGCTTTGAAATGGTTAAATTAGGATAGAAGCATGATCTGCTTGAGTACTGAGGATTTTCGTGCAAGTTTGTATCATATTTAGCATTTTTGCCTTTAAAAACTGGCCAATAGTTGACTTTGGTCAACATTCCTTTAAAACGTGCCTAAATGGAAACTATGGCAGAGTGGTTAGCTTCAAAATATTGACTTTGGTTTAGAATGACCTTTCATTTGGCTCCCGTGACTTTCAGACTCATTTTGAGCCCCTGGTGGATTTGGCTAAAAGTGGTCGTAGAAGTGGGACCCATATTTATTTGTAACAACCTCGTATGAGAATTTTAACTTCACCATTGAGTATGAAATATCTATATTTGTAGGGTAACATAGTTCGTTTGCAAGATCAGGATTCTTGATGAATTTCAAGTGCCCTGTGAAAAATTTTAGATTTGTGGAAAATCAACTCAGTTGATATCTGGTGCCTGCTGACCTCTTCTTCAAGACCATGGGCCCATGGCTGCAATTATGGAGGTTAGACTAGCTTGGCCTTCGGGAACTCGGGATCTTGTACGCAATTGTGAAGGTCCAACCAAGTTGACCTTCGTGAATGTTGGGGACCCTCTGAGATCGAAGAGGTGATTCTTTTTTTGTGCTCCACGGTCATAGAGCACTGTTCAGCGCAATCGCTCAGAACAAATTGAGTGGATCGGTAATATATTATACTTGTTCACGACCAGATTACCCGTTTTCTTTAGAAAACGATATCTTCCTCATTTCCAACTAAAATTAGGCAATTCCAAGGTCTATTTTGGAAATTTGTAAAGAATGCATTGGTGAGCTCAAAAATAGGAGTTGGACTTTGATTGAGAAAAATTCTTCATTTCAATTGTTGTTGTTGGGTATTTTGAAATTGGGTTCATGGTGAATTCGAGGTTTGATATCTTGAGCCTTCTAGGCTCAGTTTCGGTGATTCTTTGGTTCAAATTGTGGGATATTCTGCGAGGAACATTGTGGTGTGCTTGATTTCAGCTTTGGGGGATACATTTGTGGTATAATTTCGCAATTAGTTGCTGTCGTAGTTAGTTTTCCTTAGCTTAAATTCGATTTTTCTTGCTTATTGATCATGAGGTGTTTTCGAGTCTCAAATTTTGTCTCGTTACGACATATGAGCCTAGACAGCTGGTTAGGACCTATTTTGGGGGTCAATTCTAAATTTTTTTCAGTATAGGTCCCACGTTTTCTATTTTATGCCCTGAAATTGGTTTGTCCCTTTTCTTGCAAATTTAATATCTAAATGACCATAATGATGTTACGAATCTATTTTTGGCAGCATTGGAGCATGTGTGATTGGCCTACAAGTAGGCTACAACTTCTCTTTCTTTAGATTAAGCTAGCTTATGTAAAATCATTTTGAAATAGTTGGAGTTTGGGCTTGGGTTTGGGTAGCATATATATATGCCTGAGGAGTTAGAAATTATGATTTAGTCCTTTACACGGGTTTTTGCATAGCTGAAAGCATGTCAACTTCATTGTTTGCTATTAGTATTTTTAGTGGTAACATTTTACTGTATGTTGGCATTGTGGAGCATGATGGCCTTAGTATAGGTTGACAGGAACCTAATTTAGATGTTCCGACGTTGTTTTGCTAGGCTTAGATCACTGTGGAATAGTGTAGAAGACTAGGGTTAGTAGTTAAGCCTTAACCAGGCAGTAACTTCTCGAATAAACACCCTATCATCAATAATTCCCCATGTTTTGTAGTTAGATTCTCTTTAGATTTAGTTCTAGTTTCAACTGATGACTTAGTGGTTACACTTGCTTAATTAATTGAGGAAGGCAATCCTTGGTGCCTATTGACATACAAAATGAAGAAGAGAAAGTTTGGCACCTTCGGCTAGTCTCAGACGAGCATCTGGTATTGGGCGGTCCTGACCTCAACCACCTTTACAATTTGGGAAAGCCTTTAGGTAGCAACAGTCCTGGTATTCACTCCTGTTTTACTACTCAGACAAGCATCCAGGTATTGGGCAGTCCAAGCCTCAACCTCTTCTATAAAGTAGGCGAGCCTTTGGGTAGCGACAGCCCCGATTTGGACCTTTCTTATATTATTCAGTTGAGCATCTTTGTAGGTTGTCCCAACCTCAAGTCCCTTATTAACCAGGCGAGGATTAGAGTAGTGATAGTCCCATCCTGGGTACCCAAATCAAATGCGATCTTTCCATTCTTAGGCCTTTGTGGTTCATGGTTCATTAAATTTTAGTGTGATCAACTCTCTATTTCCTTAGTTTTTGTAGTTATAGTCATTCTGTGTCTCAATCGAGCATACGAGGGCCTAGTTGAATATATATAGAATATCATCTAAGTTAGAACTCTCACTACATGGGTGATTGTTCATTTACCTTAACCTTGGTAGTATACTTGACTCTGGTTTACATTTATTCCTCTTTTTCAAATTATTTTTATCTTTCCTATACAGTCGACTTATGATGCCTACTGAGTACCTTTTATTTTGGTACTCAAATTACACTCTGCATCTGCACTTGTGTTTTCTAGATTTGAGCAGCAGTTATTGATGTTGATTGATTGAACATTTTACAGCTTCATCAGAGACCAAGGTGAGTGCTTGGAATTTTCGGATCATTTTTTTCTCCTTTAGCTTTGTGTCCCATCTTTTTGTATACTTTGAGACTAGCCAAGTCGTGTATATATTTATGGTCCACTTTTGGGGCTTGTACTTTTTCTTTGGCTTTTAGCAGCTTTGTACTGGTGACTTTTAGGTTCTTGGATGGATCTTGTATATGTAGTTTAGTTCCTGCTTCTATTTATTTCTATTATCTTCTGTATGCTAGATTTTGTTAGCCTTCCCCTTATACCTACTACTTACTATTTTAAATTATTTGTTGGCTTACTTATTGGCAGGTTATGGTAGGTGCCATCGAGACCCGAGAAAATTAAGTCATGTCAAGTTTGTATCAGAGCCTCAAGTTCATTAGTCTTACATTGTATAAAGCAAACATCTAGTAGGGTCATGCGGTTTGTATAGAGACGTTTGTGGCCTATCCTTGGGAAAATAAGGATTTCACTAGGAAACATCAACTATGTTATATCTCTTCACGCAGCATGTGTCTTATTAATTTCATGAGAACTTACTTATCTCAATCTTTACAGGAATAACTTATACATGCAATACTACCGGTGGTGTTACCGCCTACACTATCAGACAAAGCCCTGGTTAGACCTAGAGGCCAACCATGGGGTGTAGCACCAACACTTGATAGGGATGTAGACTCGAGCATATGGAGGGGAATCAGAATGCCCTTATTCGTCCATAGCAAGAGGGGCCCACACCAGCACAACCCAACCACATTAGATATGACTCTAGTCCTACAAGCGGCAATTACTCTATTTCTTACTACTTTAGGGGGTGTTATGTAGGCCCCAGCCCCAACCTCTGGTATGCCAGCACAGTATGATCAACCTACCCCACAAGTCCCTAAGGACCAATTGCCCACACCACCTATTGTGCCCTAGCCAATTTTTGTGGTGGGTGCTATGCCATTACATGAGCAACAGATGTTGGAGATATTTCAGAAATTATCGCCCTCGACATTTTTTGGAGTCACAGATGAAGATGTTGTGGTAGTTTTTTATTACTTTCTGTGAGTACCATCAGTCCCTAGGCATTGTGGAGTCTAGAGGAGCTTACTTTATTTACCATCAATTCCATAGGACAACCATGTAGTGGTGGCGCTCCTACTTACAAACCCAACAAGCTAGATCACCCCCTATCATGGGGTGATTTTTCAATGGTTTTTTTGGGGATAGATATACTCCCCAGGGTGTTAGTGATTGCCTTCAAGATTAGTTTTTGAGGTCGGAGCAAGGTTCTATGATGGTCTTAGAGTATATGGCAAGGTTTCACTAGCTTTCTCAGTATGTTGCTATGATTTTTCCTACCAAAGAGGAGAGGGTCTAATGTTTTGTGCTTGGGTTGGGATTTTAGTTAAGAGTGGGTACAAAATACCAAGTCCTAGTGGGTCATTCATTGCTAAATATTATTGATCATTCCTGCACCATGAGCATATTTGTCGCAAAGCCCAAGAGGACAACTACAAGAGAGCTAGATAAGATGGTAGTTATGATGGCTCCCAGTCTAGAGGTAGAGATATCTATGATAGATCCTCCAGAGGTTCTCTCAAGATAGATATCAACAGGGTCAGTCCAGTTAGCCAATTGAGGTGGCACCACTAGCTTTAGTAGGCATCTAGTTATATCAGTGTGGTCCTAGTCTAGGCCAGAGCTTAAGAGAGTGAGATTCACTTCTTATATATCGTGGTTGGATGATCATGGGGAAATTAACCTCGAGGAGTTTGATTATGATGCACTTGACCACTGGCACAAAGAGTGCCTCCACTGAGCTAGACCTATATCAGCAGTTCCAACTCCACCTAGAGACGGAGATCAGATTTAGGGTCACAGAGACGGAACTCAAATTTAGTGTTAAGGAGGTGTAGATCAGGCAGAAGGCCGTAGAGGTAGACAATAAGATATCTAAGGGGGCTCTTAGAGAGGCAGGACAGGCGGTAGGATAGACAACAAGGTAAAGGCTAACAGGGCTACTTATATATTGCTCCTGTAGGAGTAGAGGTAGAGGCATTGGATGATGTTATCAAAGGTACTATCCATATATGCCAGCAGACTATTTTTAGCTTTATCTAATCCATGCTCTACCTTTTGTTATGTGTTTGTGTATTTCCCGCCCTATTTGGCTATTGTTTCAATGTTATTGGAGGTGTCGTTGAGTGTTTATGCCTAGTAGGGATTCTTTATTAGTGGATTAGGTATGTAAGTTCTATTTTGTGACTATTCAGGGGTATGATACTCGGGTAGATCTTACTTTTCTTGATGTGCTGGATTTAGATATTATTTTGAGCATGGGATGTTTATCTCCTCATCATGTAGCCTTGGATTATTACACCAAGACTATTACATTAGCCTTCCTTGTATTCCTCTTGTCTTATGGTATGGTGCTTATAGTCGCACACTGATGGGGATTATATCTTCCATGCGAGCCTAACAATTGGTTTCTTCAGGGTGTCTAGCTTCTTTAGCCTATGCTTGTGATGTTTTGAGTGAGGCTCCTCCTATCAATTTTGTCCTGTGGCTCGAGAGGTTATTGATGTGTTTCCTACAGACCTACCAGGCCTACTTCTGTAGATAGATATTGATTGTGCTGTTGATTTGGAGCTGGGCAATAAGCCGGTTTTAGTTCGACCCTATCAGATGGCTCTCACAGAGTTTTGGGAGCTTAGTATTTATCTTGAGAATCTCTTAGGTAAATGGTTCATTTGTCCAATTATGTCGCCATGGGATACTTATAACCTATTTTTAAAAAAAGAAGGATGAGACCTTGCAGGTGTACATTGATTACAAGCAGCTGAATAAGATAATAGTGTAGAATCATCACATCACGCCTCACACTGACAATATATTTGGTCAGCTTTAGGATGCCTCTATGTTTTGTAACATTCATCTAAGATCTGGTTACCATCATTTGAAGATTAGGGCATCAGATGTTCCAAAGACTACCTTTTGGACTCGCTACAGCCACTACGAGTTATTAATGATATCATTTGGGCTTACTAATGCCCCCACTAATCTTCATGGATTTGATGGACCAAGTACTCAGGCCCTACCTTGACTCCTTTGTAATTGTATTTATCAATGATATGTTAGTATACCTGCGGAGTAGAGATAGCATGTATAACACCAAAGGATTGTGATCCAGACCTGGATAGATTATCATCTTTATGCCAAGTTCTCGAAACGTGAGTTTTGGTTGAAGTCAGTGGCATTTCTAGGACACGTGGTGTTTAATAAGGGAATTATGGTCAATTTGGTGAAGATTGAGGCTATTTGATGTTGGCTAGGCCCATATCTGTCACATAGGTACAGAGCTTCATCAGATTTACAGGTATTATAGATGCTACATTAAGGATTTCTCCACTATTACCGCTTCATTGACCTTATTCATATGGATTGAGGGGTGTAAAGTCGAGATTCTAGTGGCTTAAACCACCGTACTTATCCTAAATTTTCTAGTCAAGGATGTGGACTTTACTGTATATTTTGATGCATCTAGTGTTGGTCTAGGGTGTGTTATGATGCAGCAGGGTCGAGTTATTGCCTATGCCTCCCAACAACTGTGAGTACATGAGCACAACTACCATACTTATCACTTAGAATTTGCATCGATAGTTTTTGAGTCTGAGGGACCTAAATTCTAGGCAATGACATTAGATTGAGCTCCTAGCCGATTTTGACTTGTCCATTCTTTATCATCCAAGTAAGGCGAATATGGTAGCGGATGCCTTGAGCCAAAAGGTAAAGAGTATGGGCATCTTAGGCTACTTACCTGCTGTGGGGCGACCCTTAGCTTTGGACATTATGTTCCTAGCTAACAAGATGGTTAGATTAGATATTTTAACCTTGGATAAATATTAGCCTTTGCTGGGGCTCGATCTTCTTTACTTGATTAGATTCGTGGTTAATAGTTTGACGATAAGGCATTGGTTGAGTTTTTAGAGCTAATATTATAGGATGAGAGTGGTCAATCTCCTATAGATTCAGGTAGGGTATTGTGGTATGACGGTCACCTATGTGTTCTCAGAGTGTGAGATTTGATTTAGTTTATCCTTCATAGTGACCCACCATTCCAGCTACTCTATTCATCTGGAACACTGTAAAGATGTAGCATGAATTGAGGCAACATTACTGGTTGTATGGTATGTGGAGAGATATCGTGCATTTATGTGTCCTGTTGCCTTATCTTCTTGCACGTGAAGGCAAAGCATTAGAGGCCTTGTAGGGAGTTCTAGAGAATACTCATTCTTAAGTGGAAGTGGGAGAAGATCACTGTTGACTCTGTGATGGGTCTGCCTCAAGCATCCAGAGGTATTGATAGTATACAGGTCATCATTGATTGATTAGCCAAATATTCTTATTTCTTTCTGGTATGATATACATTTTGTGTGGAGTTGCTAACCCGGGTTTATATAGAAGAGGTGGTCTATTTGCATGTGGTTCTAGTGTCCATTATCCTTAATCAAGGGTCACAATTTACGTCTATCTTTTGGAGAGCCTTTCAGAGGGAATTAGGCACCTGGGTTGACCTTACTACTACACATTTCCCCTAACAAGATGGTTGGTCAGAGCGCACTATGCAAGTCTTGGAGGATATGTTGTAGGCTTGTGTAATAGAGTTTGGGGCAATGGGATCAGTTTTTGGCCCTGGTGGAGTTTGCGTACAATAAAAACTACCATTCATGTATCCAGATAACCCTATTTGTGGCCCTGTATGGTAGGCATTTTTGCACTCCTATTTGTTAGTTTGATTCCGCGAAGCCTAGGCCAAATAGTATATATGTACTTCAGGAGAAATTTGCCAGCTTGGGGTTATTCAAGATTGGTTGAGGATAGCTCATAGCCGACAACACTGGCAATGGGTTATTCAAGATTGGTTGAGGATAGCTCATAGCCGGCACCAGAGTTATGTTGACCATATATGCTGCCCTTTATCCTTTCATTTTGGTGATCGTGTATTTCAACTGGTATTGTCTTAGAAGGGCGAGATGAGATTTGGTAGATTGGGTAAGCTTAGCCCTTGATATATAGGGCCATTTGAGATTTCGAGGAAGATTAGTGAGTTTGCATATGAATTAACCCTACCCTCAACATTTTCAGCTATACACCCAATTTTCCATGTTTCTATGCTGCACTGGTACATCCCAGATGAGTCCTATGTGCTTCGGTATGATTCTATTGAGTTGGATGAACATTTTACCTATTTTGAGGAGCCGATACTAGCTAGAGATGTCCATTAGCTTTATTCCCGATCAATTCTTGTAGTTAAGGTCCATTGGCAACACCATCTAGTTGATGAGGCTGCATGGGAGATTGAGCAAGATATGCAGGAGCAACACTTTGGACTCTTTACTAGGCCTACGGACTTCTTTATAAGTGACCCTATATTCCATGATCCAACTCTCAATTTGAGAAAATCTAACCCCCTCTTACCTCTACTACCTCTCACCTTTGAACTTAATCCGAGGCACGACCCCAGTCCACCATCAGTTTCCAAAGCAACTAAAAATGATAAACCGAGAGCAGGTATATCGATAAATTACGATATATCTAGAAAATTCCAGTTCTTAAATTAGTAGCTCAACAAAATTGGTAGACAAAATAATAAAATATAGAGTATAAACCATGCAAAATAGTCAATAATTGAAGACAAGAAATAATGAGCAAGTACAATAATCCTATAGAAATATGTGCAACAAACCATAACAATGAGATACAAAGAGTAAACGGGACAGTAAACCATAGAAATATAGGGTAAGAGTGGTACCATGAAGAAACTAATAGGGAGCGCAAGCAAGAACAACATAAGAAGTAACAAAGAAGGAACAATAAACTTTACAAAATTAAACAAATTAACTGAGAAAATAGACAAGAAACCCGCAACACAATATGTGCAAGGCAAGATATTTTGGCAATAAAACTTCATTCATGGATAATTAATATATATGAAAGTAGGATATAATTGAATCAGGAAAACAGGGGACAAATAGAAAGATATAAGTGATTCAAGAAAATGTAAATTAAGAGAAACGTGGAAGATATTACTTGGATGATGTTTCCAACTTGGGAGATTTTTGGCCGAGAAATACTAAATGTTGCTTGATAATAATGGATGTTGCTCGAAATTGATAGACGTTGCAAGAAAATTCTAGATGTAACCAATAATAGTAGATATCACCAGACTAGTCTGACGTTATCGGAATCTGCTGGAAGCCATCAGAAAATGATAGATCTTGCTTGAATTTTCGTTGATTTGGATAGATTTAAGAACTTCAGTGAAACTAAACGAGAAGAAGAAGAATTTTGTAAGAGAAGAAAGGACATCGCCGGTCACCAGAAAAATAATCATCAATTTTGGATGAGAATCTGTTCGCCCTCATCGAAGTTAGTGGCTCCAGCATCACTTAATTTCCGGCAGACTACTGACTTATCTTGATCAATAGAGGAGAGCTGCCTAATTTGATAAGGGTCGGGATAGGCCCCGCCTCAACTAATTATACAATATAAAAATACGCTCTAGACATATGCAAAGCCCCGAAGCAACCTGGAGCTTGGTGACAGCGGCTGAATATCCTGTACTCTTATGGGGAAGATCTACTAGCACCTGTACTTGCAACATGAAATGCAGGTCCCCCGTAAGGGACGTCAGTACGGGATAATATACTGAGTATGTAAGGCAGGATATACTGTATGTAAAGTAGCAACTCAAATGAAATCATGCATCTGTAGAAGATCAGGGACCACCCTTAGTTATATTGTGGAATCGTGTACTTTATGTTCTTTATATCGCTTTACCTTTACTGTAAAATCTGTACTGTATAATCTGTGCACAGCTATAAGTAAATGACCAACAGATCAGTGGTGAAGCTATATCAAGATCGTCCTATGCTAGGTTTGCAATGAACCCCCTCGGGGTACCACCCGTAAAGTGTATCAGGATCGTCCCTATGCTAGGTTCGCAATCAACCCCCTCGAGGTACCACCCATAAACTGTATACTTTATCTTTCAATTACCTTTGAGATGATTCTTTTGGTGGCCATAATATTGGAGCCATATGACTGTGTATGTAGCATGTGATATGTAGATAATTATACAAGACAATATGACATTGGAAAAAGAGTACGTTACACAAATAACAAAATGCATATGAAATAGAACAACCTGTGAACTTTATTTGGCAACAAGAACTCATGTATCATGGTATTCATGTATGTAACCAGATTTGGAAGTG
>JAABOM020059868.1:0-12376 GCA_011800125.2 Solanum clarkiae
GGGGGAGGGGGGGAGGGGCGGAAGTGATTAGACAGGATATGGCGTTACTCCATATATCACTGAGGACGTGACCTTAGATAGAAAGGAGTGGAGGTCGCACATTAGGGTGGAAGGTTAATAGATTGGTAAGGATAGGATGATGTCTAGCCCTGTGGTATAGTAGGTTTAGTCGTGTACTCATGTCTTTATATCTTATAATGGTTATTGTATGTCCCTTACTTGTTTCTTTTATTGTATTTATATATTATCACTTGTTTTCCATTTTAGTCATTTCTCGTTCATATCTAGGATCTCTGCTTGTGGGGCCTGACATTTTTGAGCTGAGGATCTTTCGGAAACAACCTCTCTATCTCTATGAGCTAGTGGTAAGGTTTGCATACATTTTACCCTCCCTGGACCCATTTATGAAATTTCACTGGGTATGTTATTATTGTTATTGTTATTGTTGTTGTATGCTTGATAACAACTACTACACAAATAATTTAATGAATCCATAAGCTTATTTGGGATTAAAAAAATGACGGAATGACCTGAAAGACCCTTGTACTTGGCTCCGTTTGTCAGCGGAACCTTATACTTATGATTTTGCTAAATGAATACTTGAACTCGATTAAAATGAGATTTTTAAACCCCTTTTACAATGTGTATAGTTCACTCTCCCTTACATAAATGACATGTCATTTCCACATCATATATATTAATGTCATATCATAATATTCCCATAACTATTTTTTAATTATTAATAAAAAGATTAAATAAATGACAAAAGTAATACATTTTCTATTTTTAAAAAATAAAATGAAATTAGGTTTCTCTCACTTTCCTCCTCCTCCACCTTCCCCAACCAACAATCACCATCTTCATTCCCCTTCCCCTGATTTTTCACCATCTCCATTTTCTTTATTTTTTTATTGTTCATTTTTCTTCGTACAAAAACAGAGGATAATATAGTAGGACAATCCAAATTAGAGTTGCACAACGTAGAAGTGTAGAGAATGCTTAAAGCAAATTAGTGGCGGTCGGTGATAAATTTAAGAAAGGAAAATGAGAGAGTAATATCCCCCATTCATTGTGGAGGAAAAGAACATTGTAATTTGATAGGGCGTTAGTCCCAAAGAGTATACTCTCCCTTCCAATTTTTTCTATTTTCTAAACTTACTAAGCAATGTAAAAAATTTTCCTTGTTGAAAAATATTTTGATGCTAAAAACAAAATAGTTAGATTCATTACTTGATAAATTGTAGCATGATTTCATTTGTAATTTGGGGAGAAAGAGAAAGTGGAAAAAAAAAAGAAAAAAAATGGAGATGGGAAGGAAGAAGGAGAAAGAAATGGGGGCGGGGGGTTTGGGTGGGGAGGAAGGGTAGGGTGAGTGGAAAAAAGAAGCAATAAGTGGAATATATTTAATTTTTAATATTTTCTGATCTTTTTATTTTTTTTAAATTTTTTTTGGTCAAAAATGTCATCTTCAGGCTCTTTTTGTGTGTGTAATCATGCATCTCTGCCAACTCAATAATTAAATTGTCACATAAGTTTGATCAATAATCAGAGGGGTTTAATATATTGAGTTTCATCAAGTTTAAGTGTTCAGTTGGCAAAATCATAAGTATAAGTGTCCAACTGACAAACACAGCCAAGTACAAGGGCCTCCAGGTCATTCCGCCTAAAAAATTTTAAAAGAATAGTGATGTTCTTTGTTTTCTTCATATAAACAGCAAACCAGAGAGAAATTGAAACTAAAACTCCATGAACTCTATCAGTTCATGTTACGTACAGTCGTATTTGCCTTGTATAGTAATCAGTTCTACAAGATCCTTCTGACACTTTATCTAAATATTTTCATGGCTTGATATGTAGTTCGTGATTCGATCTACGATGGTTGATTACCCTTTTTCAGCAGTTTGTTATCTTTTTCACCTTTTGACTATTCTAACTTCTAAAATCTACAAAATAACAGTTAAAATCAAACAAATAAAAATAAGTGTAAGAACATATAAAACTTCAAGTAAAAGCTACATATAGGATGTCCCTTAATTTTAAGGCACATTATCGTACTGAAATTTTGAAAGTATTAGAATCTTGTAGTATTCATGTCATCAGATTTTGAGTGTTATTATTATCATTTTCTGTACGTTGTATATATCTTACTTTGGTTTTTGAGAGGCTTTAGCTTACTTGTCGTGTTAAGAATACATTTTTGCATAGACATTTGTAAGAGAGGTCCTCACTAATCAACCACCAATTTTTGTTGACTCAAAGTATCCAAATATATATGTTTGCTTCCTAAAGAAATATGATTTGGATATGACATATATCTTGGTGCAAATTGCAGCTGAACTCGCATTTTAATTACAAGAAATTAGAGTATATGTAACTGATCCTACTTTATTTGGTAACAACTTGAGTGCCATGATAAGGACTCAATTACCTATCCTCAGTATTTTAGAACAAAACACTTGTATTAATAGATAGGCCTATGTATTAACAGATTTGATATCCTACTCAAAGTGTGCATTTTACATACTACTGAACATCATCAAAGGCCTTTGGATAATGTTCAATTGCATTTTTCACTTTTGTGAAAATTTTGATGTATTTTGATATGATTGGTTCTTTATATTTTCTCTTATTTGTTTCTCTACCAGTCTGCAAATAGATTAGTAATTGTTGAAAATTTTGTGGGAGGAAGAACACTCTCAATCACTTCAATTCTTTTGTGAAGACAAGTGGGGTGACCAGTTTTCTTTGTTCCATTCAATTTTACTTTATAATGAATAATTCTCCTTGAAGACAAATGGAATTCTATCAACTTGATTCACAAATTCTCTTGAAGACAAGTGTGGAGAGAATAATTATTTATTTCTAACTTGAATTACACAATTAATCATTTCTCTTCAAAGAAAAGTGGAGAATATACTATTCCATAACATCCTTTAAAAATAGTCTCTCTACCTCCACGAGATAATGGTAAGGTCTATGTACTCTCTACCCTCTACCCTCCACTACGTAATGATTATCTAACTTTGATATCTTGCTATTCGCTTCTTTGACCCCAATTAGTTTGGGATTGGGACGTGGTTGTAGTTGTAACAATCTTTGTTTCTCCAAGACCAAACCTGAATAAACCATTATGGGATTTGTCACTATGTCCATGACATTTTTAACCAATATGTTTCCATCAACTTTCCTTCATTACCTTTCTGATGAATACAACTTCATGTGTCCTTCAGTACATTCATTCATATGTTGTATTAGAACGCATATGAGTGGATATTAAATTAGTGCTCTATTTGTACTGGAGATGAATATTTAAGAGTGCCATAAGCTTGCAATGTTGAATCTTTTTAATCCCAAACTTGAGACTGTACATGTCTTCACTTTAGAAACTACCATGTTCTAAAAAATGGGGAATTGTCCAGTAACAAGTTTCTTTAGTGGAACCAGTTATCAGATGAACTGTCAATGAAAAATGATGTACTAGATTTGGTCCTAATTATTAGGATTCTGCTTTCAAAATCCTCTCTGTCATTTTGCATGCACATATTTTGAGTCCTTGTATATGTCTTATATGACCATATCAAGTATGTGTGACAAAACTTCTTACAACTCCTTATCAATTTACTGTTACCCTATTCTCTCTGCCTCTTTCGCCACAGATAGGAAGCATATATAATTTATCTTAGTGTCTGAAGATTTTTTATCGTCTACGCTTGGTACTGCGACGTTTCCAAAGAATTATGTATCACAATCCTAAGTGATGCGGTCATCTAAGTTCTGCTCAAGTGATTCCTCCATGGAAATACCTTGGTCTGGCTTGAAAATTGTAAATCCAGATAATGGACTTTTGGATCCATCCTATTCTTGTAAATTGACATGTTTCTATTTGGTTGGTTGAAATTTAGACTTGGCAAGCAAGTCATGATTTGTGAAAGTTGGAGTCTAGGAATCCTCTTCTATAAAAGGGAGGCTATTCTTCATTCTCTAACACACCACGACAAAAGGAGAGAAAAGAAAGAGTGAGGTATCACAAAGGTAACCAGTGTGTGAGGAAAATTAGAGATTGTTAGTGATAAAGTAGGAAACTCAAAAGAGGGATATTTCTTTTGAGTGTGTAGTGAT
This sequence comes from Solanum clarkiae, assembly GCA_011800125.2. Classification (NCBI taxonomy): domain Eukaryota; kingdom Viridiplantae; phylum Streptophyta; class Magnoliopsida; order Solanales; family Solanaceae; genus Solanum; species Solanum clarkiae. The sequence goes on from JAABOM020059868.1 coordinate 4,120, forward strand.
CTTTGGAGTTTTTACTCAGACTTACAAACATAAAATTTCTTACTATACTTATATTAGTTGCTTCTCTCAGGTCATCTTTTTTTCCCCTTTGAGAAGAGCTTTTCACGTAAAATTTTGATGCCATTATTACACTTCTTATTCTTGTTGATTAACTGTACCCATTATGTTTCGCTTTTATTATCGTGAATATATTTCTATGGTGGATTTATTCCTAATATGTATGGCGTGTTGGAGGAGGACTAAGTCAAACTTCAAATACCATATTTCCTCTCCTTATCTTTCCTTAGGGAATGAGGCTGTTCCAAAAGGATCAGCAACCTAGCTTGAAGAGAAGCCTTTTTTGTTAAAAGTATGAGTTAAGAGGAGTACGCCGGTGATCCAGGATTATATTAACATATAGATATTATTTTCATTTTATAACTTCAATTTGAAAGATAGATTTAATAGTTCAATCTTTGAAGAAGGGACAAACAAAAATGTTAGATTTAATAGTGTCATTGTGTTGATGATGAATCAACGCATATGAAATTTGACTCATCACGTCAATTCATAGTTGTCCACACTAATATACAATTCACACCAAGAAAGTTCTCAGATCCTAGGCCGAGCTAAAGATGCTAAAGACATGCTTGTGGGGCCTCCGATACTTTAGTCTTGATTGCGGCGCTAGAGGTAAGTGCAAGTGGTATTTTAAGGAGAAATAGGTTTTCGAACAATTGAAGGCCGTGAGGATCATGGTGTGGTTGACTTGAGTGCCACCACAAAGTTAGTAACCAAAGGGTGCAAGTGTGGAGACATCACCCAAGTTAATACTGAGAGGTAAAGTGTAGATGCATGCTTGGACAAAACTTAAGGGAGGAAGCGTGTGGGGCATTACTCCATTTTAAGAGAAGCTCAAGAGTTCCATCACACTAAGGATTTGAGAAGCATGACGCAAAGCTCAAAGGATACAGACTTTGGGCGTTCGTCGGTGCTGCATGTCATCAAGGATGATGAATACTTTGAGTGTGAGAGGGAATACCATCCTAGAAATTTGAGTATGTGCACTGGCAGGATTAGTATGTGCCATGCAGGCGGCGTTTGCTGAAGGAAAGACTAAAGTAGGACGTTGGGGCAGTGATACGCCCTAAAAATGTGCTTCGGAAATGCCCATAATTTTAATTTCTATATATCTCAAAATTTGTGCGTGATATCGAAAATCCAACTTCATATTCTCGATCAGGGGGCAAATTTGAGTGAGAAATGGGTATAATCCGTATTTTAGACGATTCGTAGCGAAAAATAATTTAAGTTAATTTTCAATTTTCAGTGCCATCTGCGCCCTGACCGTGACGCACCAGTAGGGGTGGGGCGAGGCAAGGCGGGTTATACCCTTAATAGGGCAGGGCAGGGAAACATTTAAATAGGGCAGGTTGAGTTAGGCGGGGTGAAATATTATTTTGAAAAAATTATAATGGGGTAGGACAGGTAGATTGACCCAATTCCCAAATTTCAAATAGATCGGGTATTAGGAATCCCTTGTAGAACATTTCTCTAAAATAAATCTCAAGAAAAATTGAACGCCTAATTCTCTTGGCCAAAGCGGTGTCATCTTCAGTCGACAATTATGAGCCATCTTCAACCAACTTCAAATTTCAAATTTCTTCAGGCGTTCAGTGGGTTTTGAGTTTCTGACTTCAGATCTCTTCATCTCTTCAACAGTTCAACTGGTGTATAATTCCATTTTCAGGTACTATTTCTTTTCTGATTTGGGATTTATGAAATTACCTTGGCCGATGCTTCCTTCATCTCAACACTTGTTGTTCTGACGATATTCCTGAGCTACGTCCTATTTATAATTCAACATCAATCATACAGCCAATTCATTAACATCAATCTTGACAAACTCAACATCTGTATATTTAGCAGCAAAGTCATTAAGAATTGGTTCCACTGGTGTACACTATTACACTATTTCAGTTCTTGATGAATTTGTAAAAATATATATTGGAAATCTAACCTCTTTTTCTTATGTTTGTAATAGGTAATCATGACAACTCAAAATGATGAGATTCTGCCTGCTTCATCTTCTAATGCTATTTCCATAGAGGTTGAGAGTCCAAAGCCTTCACAAACTGATGAAGTTGTTCAATCGGGAAAAAGAAGGAGATATTCTAAAGCATGGAAGGATTTCAAGTTGGTGTACTTGGATGGTGTTCCATATGGTCAGTGTAAGTATTGCAATGCTCGATATAAAAATGCTAAGAATTGTAGGACGAAGTCTATGTGGGATCATATGCCTAAGTGTCCTAATAAGCCAATAAGTGAAGGTGATATAGGGGGTGATGATGGACGATAGTATTTTGATCAAGATGTTTAACGTAAACAACTTGCATATGCCATTATCTTACACGAGTATCCACTCTCTGTAGTTGATCATGTGGGATTTAGGAACTTTGTTGCAAGTCTTCAACCTATGTTTAAGATGATTTCAAGAAACACGATAAAAAATGACATAATGAAAATTTTTGATAATTTGAAATAAAAAACTTCTAAATTGTTGGATAAAGTCACAAGTAGGATTGCAACAACAACCGATATATGGACTTCAAATAGCAACAAAAGAGGATTCATGGCTATTACTGGACATTTTATTGATGATTCATGGAGTCTTCAAAGTCATATTTTTAGATTTGTTTATGTTCCCGCTCCACATGATAAAGATGCTTTATGTGGTACTTTGGTTAATTGTTTGTTAGATTGGAATCTTGAACGAAGAATATCAACTATCACAGTTGATAATTCTAGTACTAACAATGCAATGATGAGAACCTTATTGGATGAGAAGCTTAATAAAAGAGATTTGTTATTAGCTGGCCGAGTGTTTCATGTACGTTGTGCCGCACATATCTTAAATTTGATTGTGCAAGAAGGGTTAAAGGTGATAGGAGAAGGTATTGGCAAAGTACGTGATAGTGTGTTATATTGGATTGGATCAACTGGTAGAATTGAGAGTTTTGAAGAAGCTGCATGTCTGCTACGCTGTTCTTGTAAGAAGAATTTGGAGTATGATTGTCCTATGCGTTGGAACTCAACATATTTAATGTTGAGAACAACGTTGGAATACAAAGAAGTATTTAAGAAGTTGAGTCTAACTAACTCAAATTATAAGTCATATCCAACTGAATAGCAATGGAGTGATGCAGAAAATGTTTGTCACAAGCTCAAACTCTTTTACCATATCACCGAACAATTTTTAGGAACTCAATATCCAACTTCCAGTCAGTACTTTACAAAAGTTTGTGAAATTAAGATAAAGTTGGAAGATTGGGTGAAGAGCTTTAATCCTTTGATTAGCTCTATGGCATCTGTGATGTTATTGAAATTTCAAAATGTTAAAATTATCATCTCCTACTTTCTCTAATAGTCTGGAAGGATCTACAGATGTGGAGAATTCTCTAGAAAAGTCTAGAAAGATTCTAGAGACGTGTGGAGTTCTCTAGAATAGTTTAGAAGGTTCTAAAGACGTGTGGAGTTCTCTAGAACAGTCTGGAAGACTCCGGAACTCTCTAGAATTCCCTGGAAATGTGTGGATCTTGCAAGAAGGCCCTGGGACATTCTAGAAGACTCTAGGAAAGTCTTGACATGTAAACATCTAGATATTTAGTAGGAAATATCTTAGATATTTGGTAGGAAGATTCTAGGCCATCATTTATAATCGTTGGATCAAAATGATCCTAGCCGTCCGTTTAGAGAAGGGGCTAGTATAAATACCCCTTAGGCATGTCATTTTAGGTATCAATAAAGGAGTGAAGAAGTGAGAAAAGAGTTCCAAGAGTGTGAGTTAGAGAAAAAGAGTTTATAGGTAGAGAAGAGAAAAATAGTGAGGTAAGTAAGTAATATTGCAATTGTATTTTGTATTAATAAAAGTGTTCTCTTCTCTTAAGTTTCCTGGTTAAGCCTTAGTCTATTTTTAAGTTCTTAGTGCACTGGTGTTATTTTTATATGGTCAGCTCTGCCGCCTGAATGATATATGGTCGGTTATACCACCTGAATGATATATGGTCGGCACTGCCGCCTAAGTATTATTGTGCACTAAGGATTTATAAAATCAAAGGCCAAACAGCGTCAAAGATTTGGTCTAGTGTGTGTGGTACATTCTAGGTCCTCTATAGTGGGTGCATTGGGCTCGTCAAAGTTTCCAACACAAAAATATTGGGAAGATGTGCATGTTGTGATGGGTGTAGCTGCAATCTTTGATCCAAGATATAAGATGAAGTTGGTAGAGTTCTTTCTTCCACAAATTTATGGTGAAAATGCTTCAACTAAAATTCAAGAAATTCGATCTCATTGTTATGATCTCTTTCATGATTATAAAGGTAGACTATCTTCTCCAAGGGAGTCATTTGAAGTATCTAGTTCTAGTGAAGTTTCTAATCATATTGAAAGTGATATGTTGAGGATAGATGTTAATTAGTTATAAAAGAATTAAGAAAAGTTAGTAAGTAGGATTAGTTAGAAGTGGTTAAGTTAATTAACCCAAGTTTTATTGGTTTAGTTAAGTTAATTAGGGAAGGTATAAATAGGGGGAAAACCCCCAAATCTCCCAGCTTCTCTTTCTTTCGTCTCTGTAAGAAACAGAGAGCTCCCATTATTGGAGCTCTTCAAGAAATACATTCACTGTCAATTTCCCCATAAACTTTCCTTCTCTTAGGGTTGCAATTCTTTACATGGTATCAGAGCTTTGGTCAATTGATCTGCATTGCATCGCGCTTCACCTCTGGCTTTTAGGGCAGATTCAATTCGAAGATGGGCGAGCCTTCGATGTTGACAGAAACTCAAGAAATCACGACTGAGAGAAGAATGGTGCGAGTTGGAGCAACAATTGATCCCAATCATCCACTTTTCTTGCAGCCTTGTGATACACTAGGTAGTTCCTTGATTTTCTTTCAACTAACTGGACCGGAGAATTATGCTTTGTGGAGTAGGTCCATGAAAATTGCCTTGATAGGTAAAAGTAAGATAGGATTTGTTAATGGTAGACATGCAAAGAGTGATTTTGATGCTTCACTTCATGATCTCTGGGAAAAGGTAAATGCGATTGTGTTGTCATGGATAATGAACTCAGTGAGTTGTAGTTTAGTGAGTTGTGTGGCATATGCCTCGGATGCACATACCGTTTGGAATGAGCTAAGAGAAAGGTTTGATAAGGAGAATGGGTCGAGAGAGTTTCAACTGCACAGGGAGATTACCACTTTGATATAGGGAACCTCTTCGATATCAAGTTACTTTACCAAATTGAAAGATTTATGGGTAGAATATGACTCCTTGGTCCCTTGCCCCAGTTGTGAATGTGATGTTTCAAGAAGATATGTGGAACATTATGAATACCAGAGGCTGCTTCAGTTCTTGACTGGTTTGAATGAAACTTACTCACAGGAAAGGAGCCAAATCTTGCTGATGATACCTGTGCCAAACATCAATAGAGCATACTCAATGTTGGTCTCAGAAGAGAGTCAAAGAAACCTGGGAAAGGGAATTGAGGATCCTAATAGCATGGCCTTGTTTAGTAATAAGGCTGGGATTCATTAGGGCAACACAGGAGCGACAGGATCAGTTAAAGGTCTTCATGGTGGTTCAGTAGCTTACTATGACAGAGGGAGATACAAAGGTAGAAATGCACACTTATATTGTGAACACTATAAGTGGAGGGGACACACAAAGGAAACATGCTACAAGATTCATGGTTATCCAACAGAACACAAGTTCAAGAAAAAGGCTCCATTTTCACCACAGCATCCAGTAAATGCAGTGCACAGTGCAACCCTACAAGGGACAACCACATCTCAGACAGAGGGAACACAAACTACTAATAGTTCAAGTCAAGGAAGTGGTGTGTTGTTCACTCAAGATCAATATGATCAAATTCTGAGGATACTGCAAAAGAAAGCCCCTTCCACTTCTGAGAAGACAGGTATGAGCCAATTGTTTATGGAAACCAACACTCTATCTTTTAAAAAATGGATAATTGACTCTGGAGCCTCTAATCATATGGTCCATGATAAAAATTTATTGGATGGAATCAGTCAAGTTACTAAGGAAAGTGTCAAAAAGGTCTTGTTGCCAGATGGTAATGCATTAGACATAATTTGTGTAGGAAAATGTAATCTGGATAATGGGGACACAATCACAAATGTTCTCTGTATACCTGAGTTCAAGCACAATCTTTTGTCAGTATCTAAACTGACAAGGGACCTGAACTGTGCAGTTACATTCCTCCCTGACTTTTGTATTATGCAGGATCTATGCAATGGAATGGTGAGGGGGATTGTAGAGTGGTTAATGGTCTCTACACCCTGCAGCAGCTAGCAAAGAAGAGTGTCAACAACAATACAATAAGAGTCAATATGACCAACAATGATAGTGTAGAGAGAACTGAAGTAGCAGACTTGTGGCACAGAAGGCTTGGGCATACTCCATTCAAGGTATTGCAACAAATACTCACACTAAGGATAGAGAAGGGAAGTCATGCTATCAAGAACTGTTTAGTTTGTCCTTTATCTAGACAAACTAGACTTCCCTTCCCAAATGATCCTAGTAGAACTGCTAACATCTTCTCTATAATACATGGAGATGTATGGGGTCCTTATAGAATTCCAAGCCATGATGGTAGTAGATTCTTTCTCACTTTAGTAGATGATTGTAGTAGGATGACTTGGGTGCATATGTTGAGATTGAAAAGTGATGCTGTGGTAATACTTAGACAGTTCTTTACAATGATAAAAACTCAACTTGGTATACAGTTGAAAACTTTCAGAAGTGATAATGGAAGTGAATTTTTGAATTCTGGATGTCATGTGTTATTTACTTCTCTTGGTATTATACATCAAAGGTCTTGTGTATACACACCACAACAAAATGGCTTGGTAGAGAGAAAACATAGACACATTTTGGAGCTTGCAAAAGCTATTAGGTTACAGGGTTACTTGCCATTAAAGTTTTGGAATGAATGTGTTCTTTCTGCTGTGTATGTCCTTAACAGACTGCCACTTCAGGCTTTGTCTGGTAAATCACCTTTTGAGGTGGTCCATGGTAAGGTGCCTTCCTTGTCTCATATGAGAGTCATTATTTCCTTCTGCTTTGCAACATGTGTACACAATGGAGACAAGTTCTCCCCTAGATCTGAGGCAACAGTGCTGTTGGGTTACTCCTCAACACAAAAGGGGTACAAGCTCTTTAATCTACTCACTAATACTTTCTTTGTCAGCAGAGATGTAGTATTTAGGGAGCATATATTCCCTTTTCAGTTGATCAAGGACAAAAGACTACAAATATTCCCAAATGGAGTCATCTTAACACATCAACCATCCCCTTTGGTTACTACTTCAAGCAGTCCACCTACAGAACCAGATCACATCATCCCTTTAGATCCAATAAACATAACAGGTACTTCTCATTCTCCAGCAAATACTTCCTCAAGCATGACTGCACCACTCAGAAGAACTAGTAGATTAAGGAGCTCCCCTGCGTGGATGCATGAATGCATCTGTGAGGAGCTCCCTTCAGCCCCCGTTTCTAATTGTTTATATCCTATCCAAGCTTGCTTGTCATACTCTAGTCTAGCTCCCAAGTATCAAGCTTGTTTGTCCAGAGTTGACTCCATCAGAAAACCACAATCCTACACAGAGGTAGTCTCAGATCCTCTTTGGACTGCAGCCATAAATGAGGAGATCAAGGCATTACAGGATAACAGAACTTGGTCCCTGGTTGATTTGCCTTCAGGGAAGATTCCTATTGGATGTAAATGGGTGTACAAAATAAAATATAAGGCTGATGGTACAGTTGAGAGGTACAAAGCAAGGCTTGTGGCCAAGGGATATAATCAGCAGGAAGGTCTAGACTTCCAAGAAACTTTCTCTCCTGTGGTTAAGATGGTCACAGTAAGACTTATTCTGGCATGGGCAGCAGCTAATCAATGGAAGTTGCATCAAATGGACATAAACAATGCATTTCTGAATGGAGACTTGTTAGAAGAAGTGTATATGCTTCCTCCACCAGGCCTTGATAGTGAAGGAGGGGGGAAGAAAGTCTGCAGACTACATAAGTCTCTTTATGGACTCAAACAAGCTCCAAGGCAATGGAATCTGAAGCTTGTTGAGGTGCTGACCAACTCAGGTTTCAAACAAAGTCTTTTTGACTACTCATTATTCACAAAGAAGAGAGGAAACAATATAGTAATTATCCTGGTTTATGTTGATGACATGCTAATCACTGGGAA
>JAABOM020059869.1:0-12375 GCA_011800125.2 Solanum clarkiae
TATCATTTGTTTATTTATTTTAAGGCATTCTAAAGGTAGAAACGTACAGTAAGGGTATAGTAACAGATTGGTTCTCCTGGGCCTTATCGGCAACGGGTGCCGGTCCGCCCTACGGGACTTTGGGGCGTGACAGGGGAAGCACTGCAGGATGAGGATTCAATACTAGTTTTGCAGAAAGATCTAAATCAGTTTGAGAGATGCAAAGTATGGCATCTTGTGTCAAACCAGAGGAGGGAACTATCATTGGCACGAAGTGGGTGTTCAGGAACAAGCTTTATGAGCATGAAACAGTTACAAAAAACAAGGCAAGACTAGTGGTCCAAGGGTAAAATCAGGAAGAAGGAATAGACTATGATGAGACCTTTGCTCCAGTGGCTAAACTTGAAGCCATCAGGTTACTCATAGCTTTTGCAGCGTATAAAGAGTTCACTCTGTATCAAATGGATGTTAAGAGTGCCTTCTTAAATGGCTACTTAAAGGAGGAGGTATATGTGAAACAACCACCTGGATTTGAGAACTTTGAATTTCCAGATCATGTATACAAGTTGGACAACAGCTTGTATGGATTAAAACAAGCTCCTCGAGCCTGGTATGAAAGATTGTAAAAGTTTCTCTTAGATCATGGACATACAAGAGGTAAAATTGACAATACATTATTCTTAAAAATAGAAGGAAAAGATTTGTTGATTGTGCAAGTGTATGTGGATGATATCATATTTGGATCAACAAATATGCTCATGTCTCAAAAATTTGTTAAGCTGATGAACAGAGAATTTGAAATGAGCATGATGGGGGAACTCAATTTCTTCTTAGGGTTACAACTTAAGAAGACTCCTACTAGAACTCTTATTCATCAACAAAATTATGTGAAAGAGCTTCTCAAACGGTTCAAAATTGAGGATGCTAAAGATATTGATATTCCCATTGCCACTGCCACCAAGCTAGATTTGGATGAGAAAGGGGTATAAGTAGAGAAAAAGCTCACAGAGGAATGATTGGATCTCTCTTATACCTCACTACTTATAGGCCTGACATTGCCTTTATTATGGGAGTCTGTGCTAGATTTCTATCTAATCCCAAGAAGTCACATTTTAAAGCTGTCAAGAGTATCTTCAGGTATCTCAAGGGAACTTCAGAATTGGGACTTGTACTCTAAATGTAGCAGTTTCAAACTTGTAGGGTATACTATTGCTGACTATGCTGGTTATTTAGTGGACAGAAAAAGTACTTCAAGTATGGCTCACTTCCTTGGAACATGTTTAATTTCCTGGTCCACTAAGAAACAAAACTCTGTAGCTTTGTCGGTTGCCTACGCAGAATATGTAGCAACTGGATCATGTAGTGCTCAGTTGCTTTGGATTGAGCAACAACTACTGGATTTTGGTACGTATGTTAGTTGAGTCCCTATTCTTTGTAATAACACCAGTGCTATCAATATTGCAAAAGAATCTTGTTCAACATAAAAAAACTAAACCTATTAACATAAGACACCATTTTCTTTGTGACAATGTGGAAAAAGGTCTTGTTTCAATAATAATTTGTCCTACTGAGAATCAAATTGCTATCATATTTACTAAAGCACTAAGTAGAGAACACTTTAAAAAAATCAAATTAGACTTGGGGATAATTAAGATTGCATAAACTCCCCTCAATGATTAGCTAGAAAATCTGGTCTTTGTACTAACATCTAAAATAAGTACTCACTTCAATTCTCACATTTAGTGTATCCCAAAATTTAGAAACTTGTACTAAGTCTACATTAATGTGTATTACAGTGTGCAGGTTACCAGCTCAGGTGCAGAGGCTGATGGAAAGCTGAAAATGAATCAGGTAAGAATTGTTTTGTGTCTAACATAAGTGATTGACAAATGAATCAGGTACCTTAACCTGTGCTTTCTCTTCCCTAAATCATCATCATTGTTGCTGCTAAAATCCAAATGTCCTTTCTTACTGACAAATGATGGCTAAAGTCAAATCAATCGCTTATTCTTTTCCCAATGAAATTCAACCCCTTGTGCCTAAAAATCCTTCATAATCCATCCTTTCTACTTCTCCATTTCTTTATAAAGGAAACATATCCTCTCATCCATCAAGAAAAACCTCATCCATCAATGATGACTTCTCAAAGCTCCCAAAGCAAACACTCATAAAAACCAGAAAACCCTGATTCCCTTACGATTGTGGTTCATACAATAACTGGCCGAATGGGGGTCATTTCAACTTACTTTTTCTCAATTTTCTTCGAACCCTTCACCCCCCTGGGCCTCTTCTTCCGTAGGATTGAATATATTTCCTATTCAATCAATTCCTATTTATGTTCCAACTCCTGATGCTCCACCTCCTAAGCTAGTGCGACATCGTCTGAAGAAAATTACCGGTGACCCCATTGGAGTCTCTAATGATTTCTCCTCTCCTGAATGAGTACCCACATTTGGTTCTTCAAGGGTACCTCAAACAACGAATCGCAAGCGCCAAGATGAAGCTTCCCTTCAACAAGCTCTACATCAGTGCAAGAAATACAAGGATACTCTTGGTTTTTCCCTTTCACAGAGCAATCTTTTATAGAGTCAAGTTAGGAGGAATGTTCAAAAGCATATGAATCCCAAGCCTCCCCAAATTTTTCCTACTTCTTCTCCAAAGAAAAACTCGTCTCATCCACTACTAAGACTCAACCTAGCTCTAGAGCCTCTTCAAGTAGGCATAAACAAGTCCCTCAACTTGGTCCCTCGGATGATTCTGAAACTACGAGTGATCACGAATGATCCACTATTGACAACACTAGCATAAACTTTCTCTCCCTTATTCATTTTTGAAAGAGCTCCCTTATTCATGGGTGAGTCATTACAGGGTTTGAGGGGCTTTGATATGGATATTCTTCTTTCTAAGTTAGAATTTCAGGGCTGGTCTAACTTGTTTATCTTAGTTGATAGAGAAAATTTGCTAAGCCTGAGATGTGTAAGTTTTATAGGAAGGGATTGGTGCGTGACTCTATTTTCATCACTAATGTTCGAGGGAAATCTATTCACCTTGGTGCTCAGGACATTGGGAGAATCTTAGGGGTTCCTAATAAGGGTTGGGATCATTATGTTCGCTATGAATGGCCTCCTCTTCACAACTTGGCTTCTTCTCTTGAAATTTCATGAAAGTTCTCAAGTCGTCCTACCTTGGCTCAACACAAGCTTGTTTTATGCAGAGAAATGTCCCCTCTTCATAGGTTGTATTTTGATGTGATGTACCATGTCCTCTATCCGTAGGAAATAAAGAAGGTATAAGGCCAGTTTCTTTGATTTGACTCTGATGGAATAGTTAGATACAAATATTCCTACAAATATGTCCAGCCTGATTCTTAAGCATGTGCAGCATGTCCTTATCCAGGATAAGAATGGGAATTCCCTTCCTTACGGCTTCGGGCTGGCTCAAATCTTTGAGGCATATTTTGTTCCCATTCAAGGCTGGGCCTTGCAAACGACTAAGGATGTTCTTGGACAAGTGAACCATGCTGCTTTACCTGTTTCTATACAACATGCTGGCACCCCCCTCGTAAACTTTAACTTGCTTTGGATGCCAAGATTTAAGAATTAGCCACTGCACATCAAGAGTTTGCACAAGAGAGAAGTGCCTGCTTTCTACGATCTCTGACCTAGAGGATACTCTACACAAGGAACGTGCTGGCCATGCTGAGATTATTCATAAACTATCTTTGTTGATTCCCTCCACTACCCCTTCTACTTGACCTATTCCTTTGTTCTGTTTCTATTTTTTGGGTACCTGCTAATGTTATCAGTCACTATGTTAAAGACTCTTGACTTTTATTTTTTCGTTGTTTTTCTTTTCTAGACTGCTTTTTGTATACTAATCTCAATGTAATTTTGCTATATTTAGTGCATACAAATGTTTCTTGTTCTACTCTGTGTTCTTAGTGGTAGTTGTGTGGACTTGACTTATGCGTACTTATTTCTTAGTTTGTTTGTTACAAGAATTAGTTTTAGATGATGCCAAAAGGGGGATGTCATATGTGAGTTGTGAATGTTTATAACCCTTTTTCAACCTGTTTCATTCTTAAGGTTCCTTCTTAGTAGTTGTAGGCAAGATAGATGGATGCTGATACTCAGGAAGTTTATCATCATCAAAAAGGGGGAATATATTGAGTTAAATGGAGTTTTGATGATGGACATAGGACCATAAAACATGTTGATCAGTCTAATCCTTCATTGCACTATCTCGTAGAGGAGAAGATAAGATACCAGAAGATGCGGAATGGATAGAGCACTTGGAAATAAGATCACAACATTAAAGTAGGAAGTCAGTTCAGAAATTAAGTCAGTTCAGAAATTACAAGTGAACAAAAGAGTTGGTGTGAAGAAGGAGTTCTAAGTGATGAAGAACTCTTCTAAAGCAAGAGGTGGGAAAAAAGGAGTTTGACCTTATAAAGAACTCTTCAGCAACTTGATTAAAAAGCAGAAAAAGATTTAGAAGAAATCATTGAGACAAAAAGGCAAAAAAGAGTTTGTGAAGTCAAGAGTCTTGATTAGCGAAGAAACAATTAGGAAGTTTGTTTCATTATGGAGTCTATTTCTAGAAAGTTGCTTAATTCTTTGTTGTTCAGTCTTAATGTCTTACTTAGCTCAGTGATCTATAAACTGAGATTGGGTATAGTCTTCAAATTGAGGGCAACTCGAAGAATTGTTGAACATAAGCCTTGGGAGGTTTGTGTGTAGTTAGGATTCCTTTGAAGTTTGTTGTTTCTTAGATTACTAAGATCTTGTAATCATTTTGTTGAGGCTTTTATTGATTTAGTGAAATTGGGGAAAATTCCTGTAGAGGTACAGGTCATGGTTTTCACCTTTTATAAGCACGCTATTTCCACGTAAAATTTCTGTGTTCTCATCTGTTTTTTACTTTTTGGAAATATTTTTGCAAACTTGGTTCTTTGATTAGGTAAATCATAGGTTGTGTGAATCTAACAGTAAGTATCCAACCAAATCTCAAAAGTTAACTTTTTTATTGAGTGCAGAAACTTCATTCCAAATAGTGGGTCGTGAGTTAGTTTTATTCGGGGCTAATTCCTTGTTTCAAGTAGTGCTTAAAAGAACAATGACACTGAAGGAACTACTTCTTATGTGGGGTAACAATTTAAGTTTTGAAGAGCTGATGGAGCATCAAAATGTGTCTACAAACCAACATGCTTATTGGTGTTTGACAATGATATACATGTCTAGTGATGACATCTTATTTTGGGTTGATACTGTTGTTAGTCTAATGATCAATGTTAATTGTAAGTGTCCTTTTGAGTGCATCTCCGTTACAGGTATTGTGAGTTGTAATTGGGTCAGCATTGTTCAACCTATTAAGCTGGTTCAAGGATACAGTGACATTTTACTATTATCTGAGATTAGTGATGAGGAGCATGCTACCACCATTGTTATTGTCTTGAACCTTCAGGACAAGGTTCCTATTTGGAATGAGAGTATTATTATGAATCTAACCCAACCCACTAAGAATATGAATGTCACAGACTCAGTTATTGGACCAAGAATGAGTATTAGGACCAAAAGACCTTCACAAAGGGTAATTTGGGATCCAGGCCCAATTAATGACTAGTTAAAAGGGGCATCGATTTAGAATGAAGGTTATGGAAAATTGTTCAGAAATATGTCTAGTTCTCTCATCCCCTTTCCTTGGGTCTAAGATTATCATCTCCCCTCCTTCAATATATCATTTACTATTCCATTGTAGTTCTACAAGTTGCTTATTAATTCTATTTCCGATTGTAACGTTGAGTTTGGTGATTATAATAGTTGAATGTTTCTATTGTGAAATTGAGGTTATTACATTGCCACTCCTTTGTACATCTTTCAGCTTCCTCTCCTTTTAAATGTCCAACATGTATAAAAAGCTCAATTTCTATGGTGTCCATTTGAGTTTCTTGAACATTTCTTAGGGCTAAATTTGCTTCACATTTATCAGTACAAAGAAAACCTACATTATCTTCTTAATAATCTTTTCCAACTTCACTGAAGAGATGACATTTTCCCCCCTTCATGACCACCTGATTTTTCCTTGGAATGATGATCTCAAATGGCTGGGAAAAGATGAAAGCTGTGGAGTATACTTTAATGGCTCATAATTTTGGACTCACGATCCTTGGAATGACTCATCCTAGAAATCTTTGTAAAAGTACTTTAATTTTTTATATTCTCTGGAATGTTGCTTACATATGTGATGTTCTTGTGGATCATGCTAAAAAAATTAGTTCCTTAGTTTTTCCATATTGCTAACAGTGAATATTCCATGATGGGCAAATTTGCCCAACATATACAATTTGGAATGCTCTATTCATTTCACTAATACATTTTTCTGTAGGATGAGCAAAGATTTTCCTTCTTTTGTTTGCCAAGAAGCTTGGAATGTCTTAGATTATTGATATTGATTCTCACATGGGTCCTCCACCTTGTCTAGGCTTATAACATTCCTCGACCCCTCAAGGAGAACCTTTTCATATCAAGGTTCGAGTAAAGTAGAAATAGCAACATCCACTTGACCTTGACAACACCAAACAAAGGTTTAAAAGTAACATTAGCAGTGCTAACTTTTTCTTCACTTGATTTGAGCATAATAATTAAAACAACAATGACAGATTAATTTGTATTCCTAGCAGCCTATGTAGTAGGAAGGTGGGCCAATATGATTTGTTCAATAGCTTGCCTTTGCAAGTGATGTTCGTCTAACTTTAGTAGTAAATTTAACAACCATAGTAATCTCTAAAAGTGTATGAACGACAATATTCAAAACTGAACCATTACCACGAACACCCAAGTCCTTGTGAAAGAAAACTCTCTGATATCAAAATGAACCAGAAATAATGTTGCACTACCATGAAAGTTTATTATAAGAAAACAAGCCAAAATCAATTATTATCAAATGAAGGTTGCAAAGATTTCATGACTTAGTCCTACATTCTAGGAGTGACATGGCAGATCGTAACCCAAGAGTCCCCAAACAAGCCTCGTAGTATCCATACTCAAATCATCGATTCGGAAGCGCATTCGAATTGTAAACACATAATTCTAAGGGAGGGTACAATAGGTCTCACGCCATGGAGATATCACCGAGAATGGGATTACCATGAATTCACGAAGCACGTAGCACATAAATACTAAGGGGCGGGTAAGTAAGACTCACTCTATGGGGCAATTCAGGACTTAGGATCTATCACATCACATATAAAGCCATAGCAAAAGACTCACATCCATTTCACGTATCAATTACCAGTAGGTGATGAAATCATAACATAATCGCCAATCGTGACATGTAGCATATAGTCATAAAAGGAGTTTACAAGATGTCTAACAATGCCTCTAAACATATGATAGGTCGGCGGCCAAGATATACCCCATGCTCACCCTCAAAATAAATAAAATAGATAAAAACACCATAGGTAGAGGGATGGTGGTTTGTCCTTGGAAGATAGGACTCACCACAACAAGAATAACTTGAGACCCGAGCTAGACATCACACAGTGGATGATCATAACCCTCAATCTCTACATGGTGAGATCATATAGGCAAAGTATGCGTTAGTATGTTTGAATGTACTAAGTATGTGGGATGCAATGCATATGACTTACCAAACCTGCATTTCAATGTTAGATGACAAGGATACATATATAGAAAGAATCATATAACAAAGGAATAATACATATCAGTATGCCACAAGATCCATGATGCATGAATGTGAAAATACTTCATACATATTGAGGATGGGACCATAATCGACTTGAGACTAAGTGAGCTATAACTTACAACTCCATCATCTACCCCACAATGGATAAAGAGGTGAACTATTTGCCAAAGGTATATCCATAATCATTGTTCTTCTTCTTTTCCCTCTTGGGGCATAAACATGCCTATGTTAGGCACATAGTTCAAGGAAAAGAGTATGGACCATTGGGGTAAGCCCACCCTGCCTCAAATCCATCGGTGCTAGGTCATCATCCTACTAGAGTACATATACATATATATGCTTGTCAAAGAGGCATAAGACTTTCAAATTGTTACATGCATTTTATGGCTTAAAGGTCACATCACATTCTTCATAATCATGCATAATAGGGAAAAGGCCAAAACATTCTTCGTGTAATACTTTCATACATAGGATTAGCTCCTTTAGAACACCTTCCTGAGAAATGAGTATAGACCCTTGGGGATAGGCCACCTCACCTTAAACCTCAATTGATGGTCCCTTAAACATAGCAGTGTAAACACCCATAATTTCTTAATGAGCCATAATCTTAGACATATATGTGATCATATTGTTGTCGCAACCATAATCTAATCAAATCTAATGCATAATCATAATTCGGCTTAACCCACTTCATAATATCCATAAAATTCAATGTTCATGAATGCATATACCATAAATGATGTGAGAATAACATGGGTAATTGAGATTCAATCTAAAATCAATAATACATTGTAAAATTAAAGTGAAAACATAATTCAATCCACATTAAAATCATAATAAATAACCACCTTTGCATAAATCAAGCTTTGAAGGGAACATGTATGTTCATAACTTCATAACTTCATTGCAAAACATCATAATGGGGCTATAAAAAACTTATAATAAAAAATAAAGTACAACCCATTCACTAATTGAATTTATTAAATCAAAATAATGGAAACCCACATTTAAAGTAAACTTAATTGAATCGAAAATTGCTTGAAAAGATTTGGAAAACCCACATAACTTCACTAAATGAAGAAGTTCCAAGAGAAATTCATTGATTATGAAGGATCCGGTACATAGGACCTCAGTTTTGAGATGGGTAGCCGGTTATATTGCGGAGCAAGGTTCGAAGCCTGCTTAGGTCACTACCCACATAAAGTTGGTTGTTAAGGCTTCACTCTCTTTCCCCGCCAAGTTTTGGTGGGTTGTTTTCAAATCATGCACCAAGACGACCTTGGTGGATAACGAGCTTATGTCAGAGCGTGTGTAATTGGTTGCCAATATCTTGGCTGACTACGACATTGGTTGGGCCCAACTCATAGCAGAGTAGATAAATGAATCAGGACTAAAGAGGGCCAACTCCATCCAGTTTTTGATTTTGATCTACAAACTCTGTATAGAGTCGTGGGTGGAGATCTTACATCAGCTAAATCAGCTAGTTGAGGCCAAGCATGCCTTGTATCCCAGCCTAATAAAGCCTATGAGAACTTAATGGCACCTGAACGGGTGCAACCTCCTCTTATACGATAGGTGTTTGCCCCATAACTACAATTTGAGGGTTCGATGATTGCACCACCACTACTATTGCTACTACTATTGATGAGAGACCATAGCAGCTCGAGGCAGTCGATATTGAGAGGGGTCCTACTATAGCTGCTTCTGTACCAAAGGCCTCCACTTTACAACCTTCTACAACGGGCATGGTCTATGTGTCTACCTCTTCTATTCAGGCCATGTTGCAATAATTATCATGTGTTGAGGCTTAATTATCTAAGCTTATTCAGCAGCTTAGGCCATGGGTTTACCAGGCTATTGTAGACTCCGAGGAGCGAAGCTAGGCATTCACTATCTCTATGATTTAGGGTCATGTTTCTAAAGTAGATACCCATATCAATGCTTTTGAGGAGCTGATACAGAAGAGGTTAGTCGAAGCCCAACCATTAGATTTGTCAGTCGTACATCAGGAGACCGAGAAGCTTAGGGCTGACATAACATTATTAGTTGCGGCGCCACTAACACTACCAGAGACTACATCTTCGGTGCCGCTATTTGATTTATTTACCTCTGTGGAGCCTATATAGACTTCCCTCAAGAAGAGACCTTGCATGGATGCAGAGCTAGATAAGATCAATGTACATACAAAGTTCTTTGAGGATGATAAGGATGAGGAGGAGGATCTCTATTGTACCCTGAGAGTTTCGAGGCATGAAGTAGAGATGAGACAAGCTCGAGAGGAGGATCAATTGAGGGGTATTGTCCCTTTTGAATAGAATACAATAGTTGAGGAGATTACACCGCAGGAGGGGATGGCAGACTCAGCCACAAACTGGCGCTTAGGCGCCGAGGTATGTTTTTGACCTTTACTTATTCCAAATAGAGACAATGCACAATTTTCTCAATAGGGTGTGGATACTTATGGGCCATAGTGAAGTCTGAGTAGCTTATGGTCCATAACTACCCCAAATTTTAATCTTGAAATTTTGTTGCCTTCATTTTTTTTCATTGTGGATATTTAATTTATGTTGAACCGGCATGTTTAGGATGTTTAGATAATATGTGTAGCAGATAGTACTAATACTTATGGCATATAAAATGTTTTTATGTTTTGTTTTGAAAATTGGTGCCTACCAAATATCTTGATTAGTAGTTAAATATCAACCATATAAGTTTGGGTGTTTGGCAATATTTGTTCTGATAAGTGAGGTTAATTGAGACATGAAGCATGATATATGAGTCTCTTGTTGATAATGTTTGCAATGCCATATGAGTGTGAGCTTATTTTGCTAGATTCATGCATTTTGTGCCAATTCAGAACTTGCCCTGTTAGTCTAAGTTAGATTGTAGATTAAACGGATTAGGAAGAGATCTATGGACTTTTGTTATTTAATTAGTCCACTTTAGCCTAAAAATGACTAGCCAAATGAAGAGTTTATCCCTTGTCCCAAATAATTGTGCCTTACATGTACCAATTCTTTCACAAACACCTAATTAGCCTAACCTTGTCTAGTGAAAAACCTTAGGATTGGCCCTGGTCTGTCCTTGAGCATTGTGACCTTTGATTGAGGCAAAAAGCCAAAGTTGATGGTGGCCACCAAAAGTGGTCTTGGTTTGGGGAATAGATATTGTGTATTTTGGCTAAAATCCTAAGATGAGGGTGGCTGGTGCAAAGGAGAATCACAAAAAATAAGGTGTTGAGTTAGGAATTAAGATAAAAAGAAGAAAATCATGTAATGGGTGCAAGAAAAAGAGAAAGATACCTTAGATTGAGATTAAAAGAAAAATGAAGTGTAAAAATGAAGCAAAAGTTGAAAAATTAGAAGAAAATACCTGAAAAAGTTTGAATGTAGACAAAAGGAGAATAAGGCGAAAATATTTAGAGTTGGTAAGGTGAAAGTGATGAAAACGTAGTTCAAGGATCGCTTTTAATCTCCATTTTTCCAAAATGTCATACCAAAGCCCCCTGAGCCTACTTTACAAGCCTAGAAAGTCCTAAAGTGATCCTAGTCCAATTAGTTGAAAATCTGAGTCATGAGTATAGGGGCCAACCTATGGTATTAGTCATTGTGGAAGAACATCTTTTGTGAGAGTGAGTGTGTTTGCACAATCCCAAAGCTAAATTTTTAATCATCATTGAGTGTCAAAAATGAGACTTGCACTTGCATTGCATTGTTAGTATTTGACTTGTTCAATGATTGTGGATGATTGATATTCTCTTGTTTGTCATAGTTGTGTTGTCAAATGCACTAGTGTCTTTTGGTTTGCTAAATAACTATCTAATCTTGTTTTGAAAGGTTGGTGTGGGTACCCAAGTTTGAATTGTATGTGATGTACGCCATTGAGTTGAGGTCTGTATATTACTATATTGTATATATAGATTGAGTCATCACTTGAGAACAAGCAATAATTTTAAGTTGAAGGTATTGATGTGCTGTCAAAATACAACACATTTGATGCTTAAAATTTAGGATTTTGTGTGTTCTCAATGCAACATTTATGGTTTTTATGTGTTTTTGTGTTTAGTCTTTGGTATGACTTTGGGCAAAATTGCAGACTTTTGTAGCTTATCATGACTTATGAGAGCTTCTATAGATCGTAGAGCATTCTACAAGTTGTAGAGGATGGTTTCGTGACAAATTCTAGTGAAGTATGATTTCTGAATTTCCGTTATATGAGACCTCTATACGAGTCACAAATCACTCTCTGATTTATATAGAGAAGTTTCATGAAGATTTCCAATGAAGGAACAGTTGATGCAGATGAAGTCTGTGAGAGTGTAATATGAGTTGTGAATCAATCTATGACTCGTAAAGTTGATTCATGGCAGTGATGTCCAAAATTTAAGAAGCTGAATACGAGACCCCGATTATAACTTGTAAATCACTTTACTAGTCGTAAGGACCTATCGTAGAAAGTCACTGACTAGTTTTTCTATTTTTTAACACTTAATTGTAATTACTACTAATAGTACTTTTTAGGTTATTTTTAGGGGAGTATAGTAGAGAACGTCATGAGAAAGTACTTTTAGGATTTTGTACTTGGAGACCTCAATTTTGGATGAGAAGACACTTATGACTTAATTGGATCTTCAAATCTTGTGATTCTCAATTAATTTTGAATTTGTTATTCTTCAATTCATGTTGAGTGTTT
>JAABOM020059871.1:0-12373 GCA_011800125.2 Solanum clarkiae
GGGGAAGGAGAAGAAAATGTGATGTGGCACAAATAGTCAGTACGGCTATTTTAAGTAATTAAGTAAATTTGGACTAAACAAAAATACAAACAAAAATTATGGGTTGTTAGCCCATGTAATTGTCCCTTTATTAGTTTCAAGTCCAAGGTCTATTTCATCTTAAGCGCCAAGCTCATGTCATGCGTCAAGAGAAGAATTATGAAAATGTACTAAGAGAGAAGAATCAAGAGAATTACAGATTGTTGTCATTAAATATTCATCAATAAAATTATATTTTCTTTTATTTACTTCGATTGCACTTAATTTTCAATATTGCAAAATCTGTTGTGAATATTGTTACCTTACTTATTTGTTACTTCCATTGAATATATGCAATTTAAAGCTATTTGCACTTGACTAAATTTTAAATTAATTTAACCTTAGGTGTAAAGGATAAGGGGTGGTCCATATTTATTTTATTGATTATATTGTAATTATATAAAACTTATCAAAATATAAATTTTATAAAATGATCCAAATTATATTAAATTCAAAATATATTAGTCCAAAAATAAATGTTATGGATTAATATAATTTGGTTAATTAATTAAAATCCAATAAAAAATGAATTTAACTGAAAGTCCAAATTCATTTTATTTGGGCTACAAAAGATGACCCACTTTATTAGACCCAATATCTTCTCATTCTAGAAGCCCACTTGACGCCACATGTTGGATGATGTGGTATGCCAAGTCAAACAAAGAAGCCAATAGGATCATGCCATGTGTTAAAATGACAGGCCCATTTCATTAAAGCCCAACATGTCATGTCACTTAAATCTGATTGGCCGGGAGAAAGCCTGATTCAATCATGACTCCTCTATTCTACAACTATATATAGGGGTCTTCATAATTCAGAATGGACATCAAGAATTCTAACAAAAAGCTATAGAGAGCTCGTGGATCAAACGCCACTATTTCTCTACAAATTCAAGAATTCAAACATTCAAGCCTTCAAGTTCAAGAACAAGCTTAAAAACTCTTGAACTCAAGATTCAAGATCAAAATCAAGATTTAAGATCAAGAAACAAGATCAAAATCAAAATTCAAGATCAAATCAAGATTAAAAATCAAGAAACAAGATCAAATTCAAGATTCAAGAACAAGAAACAAGATCAAAATCAAGATTCGAGATCAGAATTCAAGATCAGAATTCAAGAACAGACTTCAAATTCAAAAACAAGCTCCAGAGCCCTTGAATTTGCACTTGAAAAGGCAAATCAGAGGATTCGTAGAGATTGTAACGCTCACATTATTGAAATCAAATACTACAAATTGTTTCAATATTTTCGTTCTTGATTGTTATTTTTTTCAACGAGAATTTTATTGTCTACAAATTTTGGCACGTCCAATGGGACTGTTTTACCTCTCATCTCAACTTTTCAAGCACCAAAGAATACTGAAATGGATTCTAAGAAGATTTCCCAATCAACTTTCTCTAAGGTTGTTGATTCCAAGTTCTCTACTGAAGTGGAGGGAATCCTTAGTGTTACTTTTGGAAGTGTTGGAGCTGTTACAAAAAGCAAAGATATTATATCGGGACAAACAAACACTGTGAGTGTCGTCCGACCCAACTCCTAATTTTGGTTCTTCAACTCCAAAGGGAATTTGGTCGTCTCTAAATTCTTCCGAACAAGGAAGCAATGTTGCTGAAAAGATTAAGAAGACATTGGCTCTGCTTGAGGTCTCTGGTTCCAAGAACTCTACCACAAAGAAGGGCCATGACTCATCCAACGAGTCTTCTCCATCTGCGTCGCATAATATGAGACCCCTGAAGATCAACTTCCATGATAATCCATGCTACTCTTTTGTGCCTCAAACGGTCATGCAAGCGATGACAACTAATGCTTCATCCACGGAGGAATAACTTGCAAATCTAGTGAAGATGATGGAAGGATTGAATAGACATGTGCAACACCAAGACTCTCACATCGATAAGTTGATGGGTAAGGTGGAAGGTTTACTAGATGGAGAATCTATCCATGCACCAGAAAAGGGTATTTAGATTCAAAAGTTTGAGAATCCTGTGAAGCAAGCACCGACTATCAAAGAGCTGTCTGTTTCTGCCAAAGGAACGATCCCACTTGATCAATTGAAGGAGTTCATCAAGGAGACCATTAAAGACAAGTATTAAATCTCCACAAGGTCTTCCTATATGTATGCTAAGCCTTACACTGCAAGGATTGATAGCCTCCGAACGACTGCCGATTATCAACTCCCCAAATTTCAGCAATTTGAAGGCAAAGGAAATCCAAAGCAGCATGTTGCACACTTTGTGGAGACATATAATAATGTTGGGACCGATGGAGATCATCTCATCAAACAATTCATTCGTTCCTTGAAAGGAAATACCGTTGACTAGCACACAGAATAAAACAAGGCACACAGTGAGCATGGTAGAACTCACGAATACTTGCCAAAGAAAGGATGATCCAGTCATTGACTTCATAAATCGATGGAGGAACGCAAGTCTCAACTGCAAAGATAGACTTAGAGAATATTCTGCAATAGAAATGTGTACCCAAGGAATGCACTGGGGGTTTCTCTACATCCCACAAAGGATCAAACCTAAGTCTTTTTAATATCTAGTGTCTCGTGGTCATAACATGTAGTTGAGTATGTCTTCTACCAAAAAAGATGGAATGCTTGTTCACAATCCTGGCAAAGGAAAGAACAAACAAGAACCTAAGAAATGCGGAAAATTTATGCCCAGGATTGAGAACAAAGAGTCCATGAATGTCAATATCTCACTTGTTAAGTTTACTACGAAGGAGAGTAGGAAGAAAAGTGTAAAGATGACTTTTCAAGAGTGTCCAAACCGAAAGCTAACCTCAAGAGAGATACAAGAAAAGGAATACCCATTTCTGGATTCTAGTGTTCCTGAAACTTTTGAGGAGTTGGTTGAGCTAAATCTCACTGAGTTTCTAGGGATGAAATGACCTGATGAAGCTGGGAAGACTGATGACCCAAATTATTGCAAGTGTCAAAGACTTATGAGCCACCCTCTTGAAAAGTGTTTTGTCTTTAAGAACAAGGTTATGCAATTGATTAAAGAAAAAAAGATTGTCCTTGATGATGGAAAGGCAAGCTCTAATCAAATCTCTATTATGTTCGGCTCACCTGACCTAGTCTAAGTATGTCCACCTGAAGAAGAAAAAGGGCCAATAGAGTAAGAGAAATCCCAAACCAATATATATGATGATGAAGGTTGGATTCCCGTGACTAGGTGGAGCCACAACAAGACTAGTCTGCAAAAAGGATCACTTGAACAACCAATCAGACAAACGGTAGTGAAGAGATCAAAGAAGCAAAAACCCATTAGGCATCCGAAGGGGCCAAAAGTGGAAATGCATCACCACCAGGAATTGCAATGTCATGTAACTTTTGGGGAATTCTTACCAAATTGGTTCTGCATAGAAACCACCCAAGACAATGTTGAGACATCATGTTTAGTGCTTACAAAGGAGAAACAACAAATGAAGATTCATCAAAGGTATCTCTTGCTAACAAAGATGAAGTGACGGGTGAAATTCCATCAAAAGCATCTCTGTCGTCTTTAGAAAAGTCTGTGGAACCCCCTCTTCAAGAAGTACATGCATATTCCACAAAGATCACATTTACTGACAATGATCTTCTATTTGACGAAACTCTATTCAATCACCCTTTGTATATGGTGGGTCACGTGCTAGAGAAGAAGATAAATAGAATTTTGATATACGAAGGGTCCGGGGTCAACATTCTACCCATTCACACTTTAAAAGAGCTTGGCATCACAACAGAAGAGCTTAGAGAAAGTCGTTTATTGATACAAGGGTTTAATCAAGGGGGACAGAGGTCTATAGGCTCGATTAAGCTAGAAATTCATATGGACGATTTGCGAACAAGTGTATGGGTGCATGTGATTGACAAAGACTTCATATAATATATTGCTTGGAAGGCCTTGGGTGGACGAGATCAAAATTATCTCATCTTCTTACTATCAGTGTTTGAAGTACCACAAAGACAGAATCGAAAGGAAGATAGTTGTTGATAATAATCCTTTCACTTAGGTTGAGTCATATTTCGCCGATGCAAAATTCTATTTGAAGAATTATGTAGTGAAAGGGGTAAAGTTGGAGGGTGTCAAACCAACCAAGCCTAAGAAATTCAAAGATGAAGCAACCAATGTGGCCATTAAAAAGGCTAAAGCCGACATTAGGGAGCCTAGTACTTGTCCTGATAAGGGAAAGACCATACCCTTGAAAATTAAGCCAGCACTTACACTCCGTTATGTCTCAAAGGTCAAGAAAGAGGAGGGTCAGTTATCTGATGTCCTAGGGAATGTGCTAGGTGGGTTGACCCTTCCTATAAAATGAATCAATGCAATAAACTTGTCTTCAAAGCTATTGGGAAATTTTGTGGCTCAAAATCCACCACAAGGTACGTCACTCCCTACAAAATGTACAGAAGGCTTTGATCCAAATAAACAAGTTACTTGCGAACGTCGGGTACAACCATGTTGAGCTATCTAGGCTAGGGAAACTCCCATCGGACGGCACACCCAGGCAAGCATGTGAAGGTTTAGGCCATAGCCAACTACCACCGTTGCGCATCTCCATAAGAAGGGTGAGAAATAAATATATCAAAGTAGAAGATGAGTGTGTTTCTTCTAATAAATGACCTTTTGTCTTTGATCGACTAGGCAAACCTGCTGCAAGAACTTCTGTGTTCGAGAGATTAGGCCCATTAAAGAAGAAGAACAACAAGCATTAGATAAGTTACCTAAGAGTAATGACGCTTCCTTCACTTATGATCCAAAAGGATTTCGAAAGCATAGTTCCTTCCAGGATGAAGTAATGAGTGGAACTCATAGTTTCATGCTAAAAGCAAAGTCTCACACTGTAGTTTACACCAAAAAGCGTGAGTAAGATGAAGAAAGTGTAGGCTCCTCATGTCATGTTACAACTCAGATTGAGAATGACACCTCATGCCAACTGAAAAACAATGAAGAGTTAGGAGGTATTGTTTGGTGTAATCATATATCAATCAATGATAATGATTCACAGGAAGAGGAGGATGTTGGAGAAGCTGCACCAAAATTTGAAGAAGGAGTGAAGACCATGATTGATTCCTTAAAAGAAGTTAACCTTGGTACGGATGAAGAACCGAGGCCAACTTACTTGAGTGCTTTCCTAGAAGCTGATGAAGAAATGGCTTATATATACATACTCAAAGATTCTAGGGATGTCTTCGCTTGGAGCTATAAAGAAATGCATGGTTTGAATCCCAAGATAGCAGTCCATCAATTAGCAGTCAAGCAGGACGCTCGTCCTGTCAAGCAGGCTCAAAGACGTTTCAGGCCAGACATGGTTCCATTGATCGAAAAAGAAGTTAACAAACTCATTTATGTGGGTTTCATTCGTGAAGTTAAATACCCCACGTGGATTTCAAGCATTGTCCCCGTGAGGAAGAAGAATGGCCAAATTCGAGTTTGTATCG
Organism: Solanum clarkiae; assembly: GCA_011800125.2. Lineage (NCBI taxonomy): Eukaryota > Viridiplantae > Streptophyta > Magnoliopsida > Solanales > Solanaceae > Solanum > Solanum clarkiae. The sequence goes on from JAABOM020059871.1 coordinate 5,517, forward strand.
ACTTAAGAGATTTCAACAATGCATGCACTAAAGATGAATTCCCTCTGCCTATTCTAAAGCTAATGATTAATGCTACAACTTGTTATGAGGTAATCTCATTCATGGATGGTTCTTCTGGCTATTACCAAATTCGCATGTCACCAAAGGATGAAGAAGTCACATCATTTTGTACACCTAAAGGCATTTATTATTACAAGGTGATACCCTTTGATTTGAAGAATGTTGGCTCCACATATCAAAGGACCATGCAAAATATATTTGATGATTTATTCCATAAAAATGTTAAGTGTTATGTTGACGACTTGGTGGTGAAGTCGAAGAGAAGGAACGACCATTTAAAAGACTTGAGAATGGTGTTTGAGTTGCTTCAAAGATATCAACTAAGGATGAATCCATTAAACTGTGCCTTTAGGGTTGCTTCTGGAAAGTTTCTTGGCTTCATTATGCGGCATCGAGGAATTGAAATTGATCAAGCCAAAGTTGATGCAATTTTAAAGATGCCCGAACCTCGAAACATTCATGAGTTGAAAAGTCTCTAAGGAAAATTAGCCTACTTGAGGAGGTTCATCTCAAATCTAGATGGAAAATATCTACTATTCAATCATCTCATGAAGAAAGGTGTCCCTTTCAAGTGGGATCAAACATATAGCAAAGCCTTTTAAAGTATAAAAGCGTATCTGGCGAGACCTCCGGTCTTAGCAGCCCCTATACCTGGAAAGCCACTGATACTTTACATTGTGGTACAAGAAAGGTCTGTGGGACCCTTAATAGCTCAAGAAAATAATGAAGGCAAAGAAAATGCCCTTTATTACTTAAGTAGAATGATGACACCAAATGAGCTGAATTATTCGCCAATCGAGAAGTTGTGTTTGGTGCTGGTCTTTTCGATTCAAAAGATGAAGTGCTACTTTCAAACTCATGTTGTATGCCTTGTTTCTAGAGCAAATCCCATCAAATTTGTTATTTCAAAACCAGTCCTTAGTGACCGACTAGCAAGGTGGTACCTTCAGTTCCAACAATTTGAGATTGTATACATGTGAACTTCATACATCAACCGCTTGAGATTTTACACTGACTATTGCATCTTGGACATTTGATGCTTGTGGATTGGATGTTGTTGGACCACTACCGAAATCCTCCAATGGACACTTGTACATCTTAGCTGCGACATCCTACTTTTTGAAATGGGCCGAAGTTGTAGCTCTTAAAGAAGTCAAGAAGGAGAACGCGGCAAATTTCATTTACGTAAACATTGTTTACCGATTTGGCATTCCACGATACATAATCACGGATAATTGCAAGTCATTTGATAACAAGTTGATGAATAAGATAGCGATCTCTTTGGCTTCAAGAAGCGGAAATCTTCTATGTATCATGCTACTGCCAATGGTCTGGCCGAAGCATTTAATAAGACTCTATGAAATCTTCTGAAGAAAGTGGTCTCTAAGTCCAAACGAGACTGGCACGAAAGAATGGAAGAAGCCTTGTAGGCATATAGGATGACATATCGCACACCAACTCAAGCAACCCCATATTTGCTTGCTTTTGGAGTTGAAGCAGTCCTGCCACTCGAGCGTCAGATACCATCTTCGAGACTGGCTATCCAAGAAAGGCTCACTAGGAAGAAAATGCTTGACTATGTCTTGCCGAGTTAGAAGCACTTGATGAAAAGAGGTTAGAAGCCCAACAAAATCTTGAATGTTATCAAGCTCATTTGTCTCGTGCCTTCAATAAAAAGGTTCACTCGAGGTGTTTTCAAGTTGAAGACCAAGTTCTCGTAGTAAGAAGGCCTATTATCACTTCATATAAGTCCGGGAAAAAATTCACCTAAAGTGAGATGGACCATATGTAGTATAAGAAGTATAATCAAATGGTGCTTACAAGCTTGTCAATGCAGATGGCATGAGGATAGGTCCTATAAATGCAAAATTCCTTAAGAAGTTCTACCTTTAAAGAAAATTATGGTCCTTGGAATTTGAGTAAAAAAAAAGTGCATGATACTCCTGGCCTACAAGAGTATAAATTATGTACAGCACCCTTAAAAAAACAAAAAAAAACAAAAAAACACTCCTCCTAGAACTACGTTGTGACGTGATCCTCTTCATTGAGGTATGTAGGCTCTTGGAATTATATTCTAAGTTAAGTTGCATGAGTGTTAAAAAACTATATGTCCCTTGCTTGATTCCTTATGGGGACAAAGCCCTATGGAATGTGAGTCCCTTCTATGGCATGCTTGAGGTCTTCAAATTTAATCAAGTTTATAGGTTGAAGCTTTCATATTCCCTAAGTCTCTACGCTAAAGTCCCCAAAGTATACAAGTTGGTTCTCAAATTAAGCAAGTATACAAGTGACGGTCCTCAAGTTCTCAAGTTTTGTGTTGACATTCTTTAAAGTTATCCATTTTGTAAGTTAAAGCATTAAGTTGCACAAAATTTGCGAAGGCGAATGCACAAACATCAAAAGAGAAGGGATTTTTATTATTTTCATTCTTACTAGCATGCCAAACGTGAATTAAGTTTGAAATATTAAGGCTTGCAGCAACAGAAAATATGTGAAGAATTTCAAGTTAAAACCACAAATACAAGATATAAGACAAAAACTATAGAGAAATTCTATTGTTATCAAATTGTCTAACATATCAATCTAAATCTTGTGAAAATAAAGAAAGAAGTAAAAAAAGGGGGGGTGGAGGGAGCTTAATCTAAGCTTAATTTGTAGTTGACCAAAACTTGACGCTAGCCTCTAAGCCCGCTCTCCTATGCTCCAAGCGAGTCGAATCGTCAGTCGTCAAGAAGTCCATATTTTCATAAGAGGACATTTCATTATCAGCTACAAATATCTTGGCTTGAACCTCCTCAATCTCCTTCTTGGCAGCAGTATAGCAGCCTCAAGTTCCTCTTGCTCCGCCTATAGTGTTGCTAACTTTTTCTTGACCTTCTTTAGTGATTTCCTTTTAGAAAAAGCATGTTTAGTCTTCTCACCCTCCTCTGCTCTAAGTGACTCAAGACCCTCCTTGGCCTTAGAAAGGAATTCCAGCTTCTTGTCCTCATGCATCCTATTTGTAAAATTGGAGCGTTCTTGGTCATAGGAGGCAGCTAGCTCAAAGAGAGAATCCACCAAATGCTTCAGTGATGAAAGATCTATGAGACGCGTCTCGCTCATCTCTTGGAGAATCTCATAAATATCTTCTTTGTAAGATCAAAGTGAGTCTAGAGAAATTCTAGAAATTTTGCTACCAATCTCTTCCCAAAGGCCCAAGATATACTTCTTTTTGTGGGTCGAAACAATGTTTTTCCCTCAAAAATAGACTTAGCCCCATCTGCCTTTGAATGAAGTGGAAGAGTGTCGCTCAAATCGAGGGTCAATCCTTTTAAAGTTTGATCATGAGATATGATTGCAATTCTCCATTCTTGCTCAATAGCTAAAGTTGACTCTGCCTTAGGTTTCGATGTCGCGACGGACTCCACGCTAATTTGCGGCCTCTCTTGTAGTAATTCCTTTGGATTCTCAACAACATTCACCTACACAAAAGGGGAGGGAAAGAGAATTAGAAAATTAGTTAACCATGAATTGTCCTTAAAATTCATTTAAAGAAAAAAATGGGGATTTGTGGTCAAAAGGAAAAACCTCTTCACTCTGAATGGATAATGTTTTTGGAGGACCATCAATGCCTTGTTCTTCTACAATCTCCAACTCAACAGCCTCAACTGCAATTGGTTCATGTCTTTTCGTCTTCTAATTTGTCCCCATTGCTGCTTTTGCAGGTCTCTTGAGAGGCTTGCTTGGTAGATGGAAGAATTAAGGGGCATCTCTTTGCAGGGATAGGAGCACGGGCTACTTCTTTCTTAGACCCTTTAGAGGACTTGAGCCTCTTACTCTAAGGTTGTGGGGCAAGTGGGGAATCAATTTTTAAGAGCTCCTATCTGACGTATTGACCTTTGTCCCCTAAAAGAGTGGTGAAGTTCGGCCCAGCCCTTTCTAATAAAGTTTCCAGATTATCCTCAAGAAACTTCCCATGAGATTTTCCCACCAAGATAGGTATTGAGTGGAGTAAAGTCTCATTACAGAAGCAATGGCACGAGGAAATGTCGCTCTTGACATGGTAGTACGCCAGATGCAGATTATCCAATACTTAATCCCCTCATCAAGAGATTTAGCACGAATATTATGTTCTAGATATCCAGGAGTATCTTGATGGAACCCAAACTGACGACTAAAATGGTGGGGATTGTATGGCTCAATAAGGAAGGAGTCCCCCTCCCTTAAAGTAAGATAATTAAAATAAAGGCTCATAAAATAAGATGAATCAAATTCTAAAGCTTTGTTATCGTCAACATAATAAGTTGGGTGAGGCCTAGTAAGCATGGTCGCAATCCACACAAGGCTTTCACCTCGATGGATGCGCTTTCGTGCCTCATCTTTGTTAAAATATTTGGCAGCACCCTCGCCAGAATATATCGTCATCCGCGGGAGTGAAGGTCCACCAGCAAGAGGATAATGTGTCTTAAGATAATGAGTAAGCCAACAATAAATATAATGGATGGGGAAAGAAACCTTAATATGATCAAATTAGGAAGAATTTGAAATCTTGTTTAAGCCATCTCCTTAATATGATCAAATTGGGAAGAATTTGAAATCTTGTTTAAGCCACGATAGATGCTCGCTAAGACCGGGACTACAAGGCTAACCCTTCGACCACTCGCCATCAAGCTTGCCAGCTTAAAAGTTTCAGGCCGAATGAGATTTTCCCCTTCAGAGGGAAATACAAAGACGCATAACCAAATAACAAGAAGGCTGCCAAATAAGTCGCATATTTTTTGTGTTCTGCTCCAAGCATAGAAAATGTCGTTTCTTGAGAACTTAACCATGTGCTAACCTCCGTTGATATGTCACCTGTCGAGTTATGCATAGATGCTAAGCGTCGAACCTTCTTCTCTCTTCTCGGGGAGCTAACTCATACTTGATGTCTTGTTTACACCAAAATTTTATCCAGTCAATGAAAGAGATCCCCGAGATGACACCCTTCTCCCTCTAAGATGATGGAAGGCAACGAATAAATACTAACAAGTTTGAGGAAGAAATCTATCCTTTTTCGCATCATGACCTATAAGCTCTTTTGCATTAGGTATCTCTTCTTCATAAAGACACCGACTGATCGGTAGGCCACCAAGAATAAATAAGTCCCAAAGAGATATGGATGTTTCTTCGAGAGACGTAAGCAATGTGTTTTTTTTTTCGGGATAGCAAGACTCACAAAAGGCCTGCACGATATTAGAGTTTCGATCATAAGTAAAAAAGAGAAGCAAATGCAGCATTTCGAAGGTTAGCATCATTCAACCTCTGTCCATTTTTGCTAAGGACATTTTCTGTCCATTCCAAATAGCCAGGGATGCAATGATATTCACCCTCGAACAGGATCCATCTCCCCAACATAACCTTTCTTGGATCATGCGACGCCCCAAATTTGGAAGAGTGCTCGCAAGATTGGTATGTTCAAGACTTGATGTCTCAAGATACCATACCTTGGAAGCTTTGTTAGATTTGTGGACGCGTTCAATGGTCCAATCTGCCTTATGAAGGGTGTTTCTTAATTGTGGCCATGCATCTGCATAACGACTAACTAGAGGATATCGGACTAAAAGCTTGGTCTCTACCTTGCAATGTTGTGACCCAATTATGAGGTAACTGAGTCCAAAAGATGAGCAAGTGTAGTCCTTGAAGAAGACCATTGTTGAGGTTGCATAAAAGGAAAGGTATTATCGTTCATCAATGACAACACACAACAAAAAGGGGAACAAGAATCAAAATAAAAGAATGTGGCTAGTTGGGGGTTCCTATGTTTAAACATTTAGAACAGCGGAAAGTCTCGTTTTGTTGGTTCCCTATATTTAAACATTTAGAATAGTAGAAAGCCTAGTTTTATTGGTTCCTTATGTTTAAACATTTAGAACAGTGGAAAGCCTCGTTTTGTTGGTTCCCTATGTTTAAACATTTAGAACAGCGGAAAGCCTCGTATTGTTGGTCCCCTATGTTTAAACATTTAGAACAGCATAAAGCATCAAAGTGGTGATCTCAAGGCGTGAGCGCGGATTTATCCCTTCACACCTCAAGACCATATTCTTGTAATATCAAGAATCTTGAATTATGGCCCTACAACAAAAGAAAATTGGAGACCAAGTTGACAAGAAAATACAATAGCCATGGACTCTTTATTACAAGGAAAAAAAGAAAATAATAATCTTTTTTTTTCTTTGTAAGTATTTTCTTTTATTCTTTTCACTAAAGGATAAAAATAAGGTGTTTTGGGAGCATGTAATTAAACAAAAAAGAAGATGATTCATCAACCGTAGAAGTTATTTCTTGATAAACTAAATACATGTATATACGTTTTTTAGTCACTTTCATATAAAATATAAAACACTCATGTGATTAAAAATAAGAGAAAAAAATTACATGTGCAAAAGAAAAAAAAAAGGAAAGAAACTTACCTGAGAAAAAGAAAATTTCTTGGTTGTCAAAGCTCAACAATATGTAATTTTTTTTTCTTGGATTGACGCTCACACGAATAAAAAATATATGTATACATAGATATTTATTAGAGCTAAGATATTGCAGTGTCCTTGACAATTTTGGATAAGGAATCGTAATACTATTTGGACGGAAAGAAAAATGAGGCGGTGGGTAAAAAAATTTTCTTTTATTCCAAGAAGGATATGGAAAGTTTGAAGTTCATGGACACTAATTGCTAAAGCAATTGAAGTAGCAACATATCAAATAATTTCATTATCAAATAATGTTGTCAACATTCTCACGTGGCAACATATCAAGGGATACATATGTGACACAATATTAAAGTA
>JAABOM020059872.1:0-12373 GCA_011800125.2 Solanum clarkiae
TATGTTATGAAGGAAAAATATGGCTAAGTATGGTATTTTATCGTGTGGAAAAACTTAGGCCCAAGTCTTAAAAGTCTTGAATCGAGTTAAAAAAAATGGACAGGAATAGCACTGAGGCACATCATACCAGTGTCGTTGCACATATCATTCTGGAAATCGTCACTTTCAAATTTGAAACTGTGAATTGTTCACTCTAAACCCTTATCCCCTTAAATTCGACCTCCTAAACAAGAATATGAGGTCAAATTTTTGAAATAATGCATGAAATTTGAGATATATGAGAATTACAATTTTGGGCACTTTCGAGGCACATTTTCAGGCACTTTTTGGGGTCATTACATTTCAATGGATTTCCTTTTTCATTATATCTTGTTGATGTTTATTTTTATTCTGTGACCAAGGATGTGTGAATGATATGTGAAGAGGCTTGTTTGGGGTCCCTTCGGGTTCCCCATTAGTTGTGTCATGTCTAGGACCTATGCTTGGGTCGTAACAAGTTTAGTATCAGAGCACTAGGTAATTAATGGTCCTCATAAATCCAACACACCATATCAATTAGAGTCTTATTCATGGTTATGAGGTGCACCACAACTATGAATTGGGAGGCTATGAGTTATTTTATGAAATGTATCACTTTTTCATGATCTATGTCATACGGCAGAGCTAAGTCCTCTAAGGTTTATTATTGACCCCTAACTATTATGTTTTAGAACATGCCTCCAACTATTCAGGACGGTGCATAAGATAGTAATCATCCCTCAGTGGAGGGTTAACTTTCTAAAGATGACCTATCAAATACGGAGGTTTGGAATGCTATATGGCTATTTGCCAAGGTCATGACCCTTCAACTCAACCAATCGGTGGGTGCCCTCGAGACCTCAAATGACATGTGGGTGGAGAAGAAGTATAAGAGATCTTGAGTTGAGGATACTTCATCTGCTACGAGTCTACCCATACCCAAGTACAATAAGGAAAGGATCCATTTCGTCAATTATCAAGGGTGTGGAAAGAAACACCAAGGGAAGTGTTTGGCTGGAATTGAGGGTTCTTTCATGTGTGGTAGTGATGAGAATAAGATTGAGATTTCCCGATGGCTTCAAAGGAAGGAAGGAAGAAGGGCTCAATGTGAAGGAAGGCTTCTATATGCTAAGCCCAATAGCAATGGTGGGGTGTCCTATCCTAGGTGCCCAAAGTGTGGGAGAAATCATAGTGACACATATTGGAGGAACACAGGTGCATGCTATTTGTGTGGCAATATAGGTCACAAGGTTATTAATCATCCTCATGCTTAAAACAAAGGTAGATATGGCTATCCTCAAGGCCAAGGTTCTAATGTGGGTCAAAGGGCAAAGGGAGGCAAACAAGGGGGTGCTCTAAGGAAATGTAGGTTTTATACTCTCCAAGGAAGTCAAGAAGTTAATGAGGTGCCTAGTTTTATTACCGGTATGTTAAGGATTTTTTATTATAATATGTATGCATTGATAAATTCAGGTGCCACTCTTTCTTTCATTACTCATTTTGTTGCCAGAAAGCTTCACGTGTGTCCCAAATTATTATGTGAACCTTATGAAGTGTCTATCCCCGTTGGTGAGTCCATTATTGCTAAAAGAGTCTATAGGAATTTCCCGTGTTCACATTGCATAAAGTCTTTCCTTGTGATTTTGTTGAACTTGACATGATAGAATTTGATATCATTCTTGGGATGAGGTATGGGTATCTCTCTTTCATGACCACCTCGGCTTCCCATGTGGTACTTTTAACTTGTTGATTCCTCCAAAGGACCTTGACGAAAGTTATATCTTTGTTTCTCAACCTCTTCACTTGTCTATCCAAAATCTCCACCGGGACCTCCTCATAGATCAAATTATCTTCCACAACATCCACAGCCTCAACGGGCACTATAGAACTTTCTTCATCCACACACTTTCTCAACATGGACACATGAAAGACCAGATGAACCATGTTCATCTCCACAAGCAACTCCAACTCATATGCAACCTTACCAACTATCCTCAAAATTCTATAAGGACCCACAATCCTTGGGCTCAATTTACCTCTCTTGCCAAATCAGACCACACCCTTCATGGGTGAGACTTTCAAGTAAACCCAATCACCAACCTTAAACTCAAGATCTCTTCTAGTCACATTAGAATATGACTTTTGTCTACTTTGGGCTATCTTCAACCTTTCCCTTATCAACCTCACCTTCTTCAAATCCTCCATAACCAAATTTGGGCCTAACAAAACCATCTCCCCCACATCAAACCACCTAATCGGGGATATACAACACCTACTATGGAGAGCTTTAAAGGAATCCATTCCAATACTAGAGTGGCAGCTATTGTTATAAGAAAACTCAATAAGTGGTAGATGTTCATCCCAAGTACCCTTAAATTACAAGACACAAGATCTAAGCATATCCGCATGAGTTATAATAGTCCTTTCGGCTTGGCCATCCATTTGAGAATGAAAAGTTGTGCTAAGCTTGACCTTAGTACTAAGAACCTTTTGGAAGGATCTCCAGAAACGTGAAGTGAATTAAGAACCATGATCTGAAATGATAGACAAGGGTACCCCATGCAATCTAATCAAATCATGAATATTTGGCATAGTCTTCGGCACCGTAAGTTGTATTAACCTGTAGGAAGTGAGCCGACATTGTTATTCTATCAAGAATAATCCTAATGGAATAAAAGTGTTTCCTAATCTTGGGCAACCCAACCTAGAAATCCATGTTGATATCTTACCACTTCCAAATAGGAATTTCTATGTGTTGGGCAAGGCCACCCAGCCTTTGATATTTGGCTTTCACTTGTTGGCAATTGTGGCAACCGGACACAAACTTGGCAATATTTCTCTTCATACTACCCGACCAATACACTCTCTAAAATCTCTATACATCTTTGGGGAACCGGGGTGAATAGAATAGAATAAATTATGAGCCTCTTCAAACATCAACCTCCTTAAGTCATCAATATTCGGCGCGCACAATCTACCTTGGTATCTAACGGAACCATCTCCCCTTTAGGAAAAAAAACCTCCACTTTACCATGTTTCACCAAAGCTTTCAACTCTGGCAAGGCGGGATCAAGTTCTTGTCATGACTTGACTTCCTCAATCAAAGAAGATTTGGAACTATCAACAACCACTACACCACCATTTTCAATTTCATTCAACCTAACCCCCAACCTAGACAATCGGTGAATTTCTCTAGCCATCCCCTTGTCACCAACATCAATATGAGCTAGGCTACCCATGGAAACCCTATTGAGAGCATCGGCCACAAAATTAGCTTTGTCGGGGTGATAATGTACACTCATGTCATAATCCTTAAGGAGCTCTAACCAGTTTCTTTGTCTCAAGTTAAGATATTTTGGGGTGAACACATATTGGAGACTCTTGTAGTTGGTAAACACATCAACATGAACCCCATAAAAACAATGACGCCAAATTTTTAAAGCAAACACCACGGCCATAAAAAATGCATCCTCTTTCAACCAAAATTCACACTTTTCATATTTAGCAAACAACTTTTCTTCCCTCAAGATTTGCATCACCACCCTCAAGTAATTCACATGCTCTTCCTAACTAAGGGAATAAATCAAACTATCATCAATAAGTACCACCAGAAATATATCAAGGTAGGGTTTAAAGACCCTAATCATGTGATCCATAAATAGAATTGGTGCATTAGTCGAGCCAAAATGCATTACCACAAATTTGAAGTGCCTATATCTAGTCTAAGCCATCTTGGAAATATCACATCCCTCACTTTCAATTGGTGGTACCCTGACCGAAGATCAATCTTAGAAAAGTGACTAGCCCCTTGAAGTTGATCAAAAAGTTCATCAATCCTTGGTAGAGGGTACTTGTTCATTATGATGACCCTATTAAGTTGCCGGTAATCAATGCACATTCTAAGAGAACCACTCTTTTTCTTCACAAACAACACCGGTGTTGCTAGGACTTATGAACCCTTTTCTAAAAATCCCTCAACTGATCCTTCAACTCCTTCAATTCCGCTGGGGCCATACAATAAAAGGAATAGAGATAGACATATCGGGAAGGGGGTCTATACCAAAGTCTATTTCCCTTGGGAGGAACACTAGGAAGCTCCTCGGGAAAGACATCAAGGAACTCAGTGACCACCAGAAGCGACTCAATTCAAATGACTTTAGACTCTACATCCCTAACCCTCACAAGATGATAAAAGCAACCCTTAGAAATCAACTTTTGGGCTTTAGACAAGAAATGAACCCACCCTTGACCACCACATTACAACTTTTCCACTCAAGAACGGGCTCATTAGGGAATTAGAATTTCATCCTACGGGGTCCTACAATCAATGGAAGCTTAATATACATGCCCCGTCTATGATTTCAAGTCTTAAGTTTCGGCCGTCATATTATCTTGTATGCATTCATGTTTTTGGTAGCAAGTTTATGATGATTTTTGACATTCATGTTGAGATTTTTGAAAGTGATGTTTAAGTGCATTTGTAGCATTCTTGTCGGGCTGAAATCTTCATAATTTCTTCTCTTATGCATGATTCTTTGATGTTCGAGGATGAATGTCCCCACAGGGGAGATATTAAAATGCCCCACATGTGCCTCAAAAAAGCCCCATAATAGTAATTTCCCTATATCATAAAATCGATGCATGATTTCGAACATCTGAGTTCATATTCTCGATCAGGAGGCACAATTAAGTACGAAATAGGTATAATCCAGATTTTAGAAGACCCATAACAAAAAATAACTTTCATTAATTTTTGAATTCCAGTGGCTGTCCGCGCCTTGGCCGCGATGCGCCAGGGGTGCGGACTAGTGTAGTTTGAGATCTGCGTCGCGCCAAGGGCACAAACCCATGGAAAATTTTCCTTAGTCTTCTTATTTTTCCCAAGGGCATTGGGGTTATAACCCGATGCCCACTTAAACGTGGAATCTATCATACTTAGTCATTTTTCAACTCTTCAGTTCAAAAAATTATCTCTAAAACCTCTCTAAGACTCTATGAAATCTCTCATTCAAATCAAAGGATTTCAAGCTCAATTTTGGGAATCAAGAACTCATTTCAAGCTCTAAGTCTACTTCAAGTTCATTTCAAGGAATTCAAGGTTTAAGGTATGTGGGTCTTCATCCATGGGTTCTTTCACCCATGGAGCCCAACCTTCTCTTTTTATGAATATTGCATGATGTCAAGTTGTATTACTTATAGGTATCTCTTATTATGAATTTCGAATGAATGTTATGTTGGAATTTCATCAAGTATTGTTGATTATGTATGAATGTCTATTTTAAACTTATACTATGAGTTAATCTATGTCTATTGAGATTATGCATGATTTGAGCTTTGAATAGTATGAACTATCATGAGCTTTTGTGATGGATTTCAAGATACCCTAGATGAGAGTTTTACTATTATATTGGTGGGTTGATTTGCATTGAGTTTACTCATCTTGTTTCACTCTTGAATTGCATGATTTTGAGCAAGTATCATGAACCTACCCATGTGTTTCATAAAATGATATAACAAGAGTTCTCAAGTTATTGATGATCTTTTACTTAATTTACAAATCAAATGACTTCATGATGATTTAGGGATTTCAAGTATGTGTTCAATTCATGAAGAGATTCTATGATTTTACAAGTATCATGTTAAGCCCTATTTCAACATTTTTACCTCTTGTGAGCCATTCATGTTAAAAAGGGTTCATATATGATTATGATTTACTCTCATGTTCAAGTTAGGCTCACTATTAGAGGTAAAGAATATTTAAGAGATACTCATATCATGTCACCATGTATCTTTAAAGTTATTAAAGTTATGATAATTTCAAGTATTCAGTGGGATTTGACTTAGCACGATTGAGGCTTAAGTATTATGACCCATGCCTAGGGCCTAGTTGTGACACGATGGATGGAAATCCGAAGGAACCCCAATAAAGTATCTTAGTATATCAATTACACATCCTTGGTCGTAGAAGCAAAATATCCACAAGAGAAGGTATAAATAAGGGAAAATGGGACTAGGGGAAAGACTTTGATAAGCATAAATGGTTCAAGAGTCAAGAATGTGGCATATTTACATCAATTGTTCCAACAACACCTCTAGCATAGATTGGGTGGGGGCCAAGACACTTTCTGGGCTTACCTTCATAGTATCAAAAATTCAACATAAAGAGATAACAAAAAAAAAAGAGTAGCATAACTAGCATCCCCGAACTTGCGAACTCACCACAACTTATCTTCCAAAATGCCAAGACTACCCATGTGGAGGATGCTCAAGAGATGCTTCGCTTCCTACATGGTAACATCAGGTAGGTATAGATTATGCATTAGTAAATTTAAATGTACTAAGTATGTAGGATGCAATGTAATAGGACATAGCCAATATAGTCAAAATGCACAATCATAATCAATGGATAAGTATAATAACAATATGGCATGCATGATCAATGCTTGAAGTAAAACATGCTTGTAAAACATATAGCTTTAGAATATAGATTACATATGTTGGAAGAGATGATAATCATAGACCAAGCAAGCTATTACTTGGAATCCAAGGCATAGCACCCCCTTGGAAGGTGATTAAGGTACGTGCTCCTCAACATAGTAGATACGCATTGCCACCCCCCATCATAGTGGTCAAGGTATATACCCCTCAATAAGGTAGATGGGCATAGAACCCCCCATCATAGTGGTCAAGGAACATGTCTCTCAGTAAGGTAGATGGGCATAACCCCCCCCCCACCATCATAGTGGTCAAAGCATATACTCCTCAACAAGGCAGATAGCATACCACCCCCTATCATAGTGGTCAAGGTACATACCCCTCAATAAGGTAGATGGTCATACCACCCCCATCATGGTGGTTGAAGCATATTATACCCTCAACAAGGTGTGGTCAACTTGCAATACTATAGATACTTTTAATGAGTTCATTACATACATACCATCGCTTCATCATCATAAAGTCACTTAACTTTTAAACCATGTCATAGACCATTAATAACTCAAGAATTCATGTCAAGACATTTTATCAAACACTTGACGGGTGTATAATGCCAGTTCAAAATCATGCATTTCAATACTAAAATAATATGAGAAAACTCAACGTAAATCAACCCACAAACACATAGTAAAACCCTCATGGAAGATAGCTTGAAATCCCTCATCAAATCTCATAATGGATCATAGTTTCATAGCTCAAAATATACGCAATCAAAATTTCATAAAACCTCAACAAGGTTTATAATCAAATTTCACAATAAGAGATACCCATGGATAATCCAACTTGAAAACATGAAATTTACATAAAAAGGAAGGTTGGGCACCATAGGCGAAAGGATCCAATGGTTGAAACCCACATACCTCAAACTTGAATTTTCTTGATGTAGTCTTGAAGGATACTTGAAGCTTGAATAGAGTTCTTGAGATTCAGAATTGAGCTTGGGACACTTGAAATTTGGATGAAATATTTGGTTAAGTGTTAGGGAGGGGTTTTGAGAGAGTCTTTAGTGATATAGAGTTGAAACAATGGCTAAGTATAGGCGGTTTTACCCATAGGTAGGCATGGGGCTATGACCCAAAAGCCCTTGGGCCGAAACAGTTTTTTAGGAAACAATGAACACTGATCTGTGCCCCTGACATGTCGCGGCCAGGGCGCAGATCATCACTGGAATTTGCAAATTTGGAAAATTAAATTTTTGCAACGGGTGCTTTAAAATTGGGGTTATACCCATTTCCCACTCAATTTTTCCCATTGATCATGAATATAAAGTAAAATTTTTGATATTATGCACGAATTTTGAGATATATAGAAATTACGATTGTGGGCATTTTCAAGGCACATTTTGGAGCATTATTGGGGCGTTTCAATATCTCCCCCTTGGGAACATTCTTCCCCGAATGTCAAAGAGGCATACATAAGAGAAGTAATCATTTTCAAAAATCTCAACATGAAAAGTCAAAAATCAACATAAATTTGTCAACATAAACATGAATGCATGCAAATGATATAAGGGTTAAAAATTAAGACTTGAAATCATGTAGGGGACTTAAATTAGTACCTTAGGCTTGAGTAGAGCGGAAGAGATATGGATATCATTTTCTCATGTCTGCCTCGACCTCCCATGTGGCACTTTCAACTTGTTGGTTTCTCTAAATAACCTTGATAAAAGGTACATCCTTGTTTGTCAACCTCTTCACTTGTCTATCCAATATTTCTATCGAAACCTCCTCGTAAGTCAAATCATCTTCTACAACACCAACAATATCCAATGGTAAAATAGCACTTAGATCACCTACACACTTTCTTAACGTAGATATATAGAAGACCATATGAACCATATTCATATCAATAGGCAACGCCAACTCGTAGGCCGCCTTACTAATCCTCCTTAACACTCCATAAGGACCCACAAACCTTGGGTTCAATTTACTCTTCAATTGCTTCATGGGTGAGACTTTCAAGTAAACCCAATCATCAACCTTAAATTCAAGATATCTCCTTCTCACATCGGAATAGGAATTTTGTCTTCTCTAGGTTATTTTCAGTCTCTCCCTTATCAACCTCACCCTCTCCAAGACTTCCATGACCAAATCTGGACATAACAAAGACATCTCCCCCACCTCAAGCCATCCAACCTGGGATCTACAACATCTACCATAAAGAGCTTCAAAAAGAGCCATACCAATTCTTAAATGATAAGCATTGTTGTAAGCAAGCTTAATAAGTGGAAGATGTTCATTCCAACTACACTTAAACTCCAAAACACAAGCTCTAAGCACATACATAAGAGTTTGTGTGACACCCCATAACTCCATGCTCTTATGTACCCATGTTTCAAGCCTCATTTGTTAAGGTGGAGGGTATATTAGGGTCATGGGAGACCCCTAGAACTTAGACAAGTTCAAGACTTACCTATGTGTTGAGTTTTGGGTGTTGGTTCATGCAAGGGTTAACTTTAAATGAGCATAACTATTACCATACTTGGAACTGGACAGCCTAGGACATTTCAAATAAAATCGTTTGAGTTAGCTTTCCAACAGACTTGGTCTCACCTTATTCCGAGGTCGGATGAAGGAGTTATTGCCATTATCGTGATACCTTCCCTTACAGTGATGTCACACGGGCACTTTGACAGGCAGTGTGGCCATGGATGAACTGTTTGGATTGTTTAGGGCTGGAAAAGATCATTTTTGGTATAAGGTATGTGACATAGCTAGTGGTCTGGGGTGTGAGGCTTGCCACTGACCGTGTGGTTGGTCGTGGAGTGGGTGCAAGTGAGGAAGAGTGATCAAGAGAGGAGTTTTGGCTAAGTGTGGTGCAACAAGCATGTTTAATAGGCTGTGACAGGTCGAATTGCTCATCCACTTGGGCGTGGGGTGGCATGTAGCATTTTTCTCTATGTGTTGCTGGACGGACCACTACACGGACCATGTAACACCACACGGCCTGTGAAAGTGGCATGTCAAATTGATGACGTCGATTTTTCTAAGTCTTCCAACTTCCAATTTTTGACCAAGTGTTGTCTCATGGGAGCTCCACATGACCCATGGAGTGCCAAATGACTCAAGAACCCTTCAGTGAGACAATTTTTCCATCCATTCATTAATGACATTTTCGTAAATTTTAACTATTCTAATGACTTTTTTAGACTTCTAATGATATCTTAACCTCCCCAAAAGACCTAAACCCTATTCTAAACGATCAAACTCATTACTTTCATCTCAATTACACTCTCAAAATTTTCTCCAAATCCTCTATCAAACCCCAATACAAATTCAACGGAACTCAAGGACAAGTTTTGTGTTCCTAGACCCACTTCCAAGCTTCAAGTGTTTAACCACCCAATTTCAAGAAACTCAAAGTCTAAGGTATGTGGGTTTCAACCATTGGGCCTTTTAACTCATGGTTCCCAAGCTTCCTTTCTACATTATTTTTATATTTCTAAGTTGATTTACTTATGGATCTTACTTACTATGAATTTGACTATGAAGTATGCTGTGGTTTCAGAAAAGTGTGATTGTTAGGCATGTTTTGGGCTATAGATGTATGATCTATTTTAAGATTTGATGAAGGGCTTTAATGTATATCGCATGAGGGTATTGAAAAGTGTTGGCAGGTAATTTTGCATTGATTTTTCTTGCATGATTTCACTCATTAATTGCATAGTTTTATAATAGCATTACATATCCGCCAAGTGTTTGATAAAATATCCAATTAAGGTTTCTTGACTTGTTGAAGGGCTAATATATGGCATACGAGGTAAGTGACTTTATGATGATGAAAATATGGTGTATATGTCACGCCCAAAGTCCCGTTAGGGCCGACTGGCACCTGTTTCTGATAAGGCTCAGGAGAACCAACCTGTATCCATGTGCTTTCTATACGTATTATAAGAGATTTCTACCTTTGACATATCTTTAAGAAGATAAACAGTGATAACTAGCCAAAAGGAAATGCATATGACTAGGCCATTGGAGCCACGGTATTTAAAGTGCTAGACATGACTCACTTTAATTTACATAGTCTACAAAGCCTCTAAATTAAGAAAAACATCTGATAAGGGTTGGGACATGCCCCATCTCAACAGACTATGCAATAAAAACACGTAAGCTCTAGACATATGCAAAGCCCCGAAGCAACTTGGAGCTTGGTGACAACAGTCGAATATTCTGTACTCCTACTGGGGAGATCTACTAGCAGCTATACCTGCAGCATGAAATACAGGTCCCCCGTCAGGGACGTTAGTACGAGATAATGTACTGAGTATGTAAGGTAGGATATACTGTATATAAAGTAACAACTCAAATGAAACCACGCATCTGTGGAAGATTATGGACCACCCTTAGTTACACTGTGGAATCATGTACTTTGTGTTCTTTATAAAACTTTACCTTTACTGTGTAATTTGTGCACAGTTGTAAAATAAATGACCAACTGATCAGTGGTGAAACCGTATCGGGTTCGTCCCTAGCTAGGTTATCTCAACCTCTCGGGCTACCCCCCGTTGATAGGATCGTCCCTGTCTAGGTGCTATCTCCACCCCTCGGGCTACCACCTATCAAAAACTGTATACTTTATCTTTTTATTACCTTTGAGATAATTCTTTTGGTAGCCATAATATTGGAGCTGTGGGACTGTATATGTAGGATGTGACATGTGGATAATCACACAAGACAACATGACAATGCAAAGAGTACATTACACAAATGATGAAAAGCGTATGAAATGGACAACTCATGAACTTTATCTAGTAACAAGAACTCATGTAACTTGGTACCCCAACATGTAGGCAGTTTTGAAGGTGACTATGTATGGAATCATATGAACATGTAAAAGAGTGAAGACGTGGTTAATAGT
Source organism: Solanum clarkiae (assembly GCA_011800125.2). Classification (NCBI taxonomy): domain Eukaryota; kingdom Viridiplantae; phylum Streptophyta; class Magnoliopsida; order Solanales; family Solanaceae; genus Solanum; species Solanum clarkiae. The sequence continues at coordinate 11,371 of JAABOM020059872.1, forward strand.
GTATCGGAGTTGGTGAATGCCTTTATGTGCCAAGGAGAGATCTATGTTTCATGCCAAGTGATACGAAATCAAGTAACCTTACATACCTCGTGTTCGGACCTTGTTACTATCTCAAGATAACCTTCCTTTCCTCCAAATACTTATCTAAGACATAGGAAGGGATAAAATAGCATTAGTATAAAATAGACACATCTTGGCAGCCCAATTACATAATAAAACAACACACGGGCAGCAAGCGGGTGTTTATAAACCCGTGCATATTCCTTTAACTTTTTCGTCCCTAATCGTATTTTCTAATACACATTAGCACATACACATCATGTACAGCCTATTTCAACACCATAACAGTCTTCTAGCAGCCCACAAAACACAACACATCACAATTCCACACAATCTTAAAATGGACAGCATAACGTTACCTTCCTTCGTTACCTTTTGATGTCGACAACTCCAAACCTATTCCAACATTAACAAAACTTTTCCAGCAACATTTACACATATAACCAGACCTAAAACGGTCTTATAAAAGCATTTAAGAAGTCATGAAGGACGTGAACTAATAGCCTTATATACAACAGCCCGCAAGTTCCAATCAACATGACGCTTAAGATAACACAATAAAACGCGCTTGTTAAATGAAACCAAAATCAGGGCGGCAACCTCAGGGTGATGTTTAGAAATCAAAACATCTTAAGAACACCAAGTTCTATTCATAGTACAACTCCCAAACTATAGAGAAATCACCAAAACAAAAGCAAAAGGTGCAGCAACTTTTAGCACAGAATCTGTCCAGATTTTCCAGCACCAACATAATAGCTTATACTTCTTGTTTTTCATAAGAAAACCATAGTAAACACATGTATAAACTTACTTACCACTACTTCCAAGGTATACGGTTTCTAAAATAACCCTAGAAGTCCCTTTTAGCTGCTTCACAAAGTTAAGAAAAGTTGAGAGAACTTTAGAGACAAATCTGATTTTTTTGTGAGTTCAAGTGAACAAT
>JAABOM020059873.1:0-12373 GCA_011800125.2 Solanum clarkiae
ATATATATATATATAGAGAGAGAGAGAGAGAGAGAGAGAGAGAGAGATGCTTGTACTTTGTGATAACCAATTTTGGGATGATTTTGTTGGATTTATGCCTTTTAGCCTTGTTGTTGTTGTTATTATTATTATGTTATGTTGATTTAGCTTTCACATTGTCTTGTACTATGTTGTTGTGATATATTTAGGATGACTTGTCTCGATAGGATAAAGACACGTGCCATCACCCTTCGAAATCCAGTCGCGATATAATCTATCTTGTTTGAGTCATGTAAGCAAAATATCGGTATAACAATAATCTATCTTATTTGAGTCATGTAAGAGAATTTGCATGTCAAATCTTATATTTGGAAGGTTTCCAAGAATGAATCATGTAATTAGTACAACTTTCTTCTCTAATAAATAAGCAAATAACAATGGCCCCCTCATGTAGGTCTCTACTCGAGAGATATCAATAATAATATGCTAATTCTATCTTTCCACTAGGACATTTTTATGGTAATCAATAAATACAAGGTGCATCAGGTCTAACAAATTCATCATTATCTACAAGATCCATTAAGGCCTACACATATTTTTTTTAAATAAACATTTGAATCATTTTTAAAATAGCACAAAGAATTTAAGTTTTACCAGATCATATTATATCAAATTTTAAAGGAAACGCATGTTAAAGTACTATTTCTCAAGTGTCAAATCCATTAAATAATGGTAATCATAACTAAACTACCAATACAATTGTCTTATAAAAATGATATCATCTCAAATAATTTCGTATCAAATTAAATAAAAAACTTGTTCCACATATAAATTAAAAATATTTGGTAACCCATTCACTTTATAAACGATGTATAAATCATGAAAATTATAAAATACAAATTATGGTAAGAATTCTACTCATAAGTACTCGTGTTGAAATATCAAACTTGTTCACTAAAGCAATCCATATGATTTCTTTCGCTCAATCTATAATCACATCACATTGAACTTGTGTTGATTTCATTTATTTAGGCTTAACCTATAACTAGTTTAGAACAATCAGCTCGACCTGATCTTAAAGCTCAAATCTTTTTCTTCTTTTTTTCCTGTTTGCTGGAAATCAAACTTTCAATTTAAAAGAAATTATAATGGCACTCTATATATGTTCCATTCTATCGGTATCCATTACTCCAACCCTATTTATCAATCATACATGAGGCTACTCAGAAGAAGAATATTAAATTAATACAATAAATTTTGATAGTGATGGTTCAATCCAAGTAGGTGTCAAAGCTTTTAATAGAACCTCGAAGAATCTAGAGTCGGATTCAATGATATCTTTTTTTTTTCCCCAAAGCTTCTATTTGTTGTGTATAACTTTCACTTCTTTGAAATTAATGTTTAAAGGAGTAGAATATAGGGTAATTTAACCGTAGTATGTTGGAGACTTTAACTTGCCGTTTAACCGCAAATAAATTTGGAAAATTTTGAAAAATATTTGAGAGTTACTGTTTGATCATATAGCTTACTGTTAATTGGCAATATATTTGGCAACCATCCAAGTTCCAATATTCTAGGAAAAAATAGAATTTAGGCCAAATTTTAACATTTGAAAATTTTTAAATTTAAAAATTATCTCAAATTTTATATTTTATAGAAATACTAATTTCTTATAATTTTGTACTAAATTTAAACACTAGTTTGTTGTACAAAATTTATTCCAGTATATACGTATTTTACTTTTCTTTTTTTCGAGCTTGCTATTAGAACTCATTTTCAATCACAAGCAGCGATAGTAATTTTTTGGTTATAAATCAAAGGTATTTTTTCTTTTATTTTCTTCCTCTTTTTTAAAATTCATATTAACTGTGTTTGCTTGTCATGACTTTTCACTGAATATATTCGTTATAAAATGATAATACAAACTTATGAATTGTCATGCCCCGAGAGGGTACCCTTGGTTTGACCGGTGCTCAGACTATTCTAGTCCCCAAGTGAACCACTTGACCTCAGCGCTTTCATTCAATCACAAATAACAGCAGAAGACATCAACAATCAAGAAATAGCTCAATAGGAATATGCCAATCAAATCTTTATAGATAAGGGCCATAGGCTAACCAATCTAATAACAAGACCAGTTTGAAAGAAAATAGCCAAAACTCTATCAAATCGACAACTCACAATCTAGCCTATTAAGCCTCGAACCATCTGATTAAGTAATGCCAATGACAGATCCGTGGTTACCTTGAAATAGAATAAAAACACACCTAAGACCTGACTCTAGAAGCTAGATGAAATAAATAATGACCATCCTCCAAATGTAGGGAGGACCAATCATCTGATATCTAAAATAGATCTTCAACAATGTGCTTGTTGATGATCCCTAATACCTGTCTTTGCATCATAAAATGATGCATTTTAAATGGCCGTCAGTACATGGAATGCACAAGTATGTAAAATGGTTGAATGAAATAGATATAGATAGAATAATATAGAATAACATCAACTCAGAAACACTCAATCAGAATATCATGTAAAGCAAGAATTAAGAGTAGACAATGAACAATCAATACCAATCCAATTCCAATCCAACCCCAATCTAATCCAATCCAAATCAGAGTACTATCAAGACAAAACTTTTGTGGGAGTTTTTCTTATCCGACAATAATTACTTATGAGATAGTGATCATATAAATATCCCATTGATGTTCACAACCGTTCAATCTTTGCTAGGTTAAAGAACGAATCGATCCGCTCTGGGTCAGAAAGGAGCCCTTTATTGTTTTAGGGACCTATCAAGAGAAAACATCCAACTTAACAGTTTCAATCCTCTCCTATGTTTGGCAACATAGTTAATGAGTTCAACTTAGACTTACTCTCACTTAGTTCGGTGCTCGATACTCCTCCCAAGACTTAACGCTAAAAACAATCAATCCCAATTATCAATCACATCTTTCAACAATTTGGCGAATCAATCCCATCAGACTTTCATGAGTAAATTAGAAAATCACGTAGGAGGACCTTCGGTTTAGACTGATTTTTAGAGTTCAAATTTGAATACTCATAGAACCATCAAGTTTTTTCAACCTATTATTATGCTCACATAACAATCACAGTCAACATTCTTAAATCAAGGCTATAGGCTCCATTCCTCGATTCATTCATGCGTTTACACTCAAATCATATATAGGGTTTTTGAAAATAGAAGGTTTAAAACATACTTTAAAGAAAATAAGTTCATATATATATATATAAAACAAATTTTTTCATCATGTAATTTTCAAGAAACTGTAAGGACCCATACTTCATAGGACCTTAATGGAACTTGAAATTTTGGTTTAATCAGAAAGATTTGGACCAAGGTGACACTCCATGAAAGTCTTCTCGTTTTGTGTGATGCTATACGAATCATGTGGAAGCTCCTTGGAGTGGCCCTTATCCTTGTATTGGGAAGTGTTAGGACTAAGGCATACCACACTTGAATCCCACACAGTCTGTGTGAGGCTTCACGGTCCGTGTGGTGGATAGCATGGTAGCCTTGGTCTTGAAAATTCATATCTTTTAGCCAAGGCATATCACACGGACCCTCTAATGGACCTTATGGCCCTTCACGGTCAGTGAGGCCCTTCTGTATAGGTGCCAGAGTGAATCTTTTTATGTATTGGATAACTATCTCAAGGTCTCACGGAGGAGCATACGGTCCGTATGCCTTGGTACGGACCGTGAAGCCCTCCGTATGGGCGCCTATGTTGAATTTTTCTAAGTATGGGATTGTCGTTTTAGACCTTTGCCAGTGGAAGTTTTTCTAAGTGCTAGATCACGGAGCAAGAATATGGACTGTATATATCATTAGGGGCCGTATACCCCTCCATATAGACGTTGGCAACATTTTTTACTTATTTCATTAATGACGTTTACATAATTATGGTCTCTCCTAAGGATGTTTTGTGACCTTTTATGCTACCTAAAGACATTCAAATGACCTATACTTTATTTCTCTCATTTAGATTCATCCTTACACTTAGAATTTTATTGAACTCTCCTAAAAAATCTCTCAATAACTCTTGTGAGGAATAAGCTTAGGAGTTGAGAGAAAACTCTTTTCTTCATCAAATTGCTTCTTGAATATTTTCCATTAGCTAAGGTATGTAGGATTGATTCTTGGTCCCTTTCAACCTATAAGATCCAAACTCTTTTCACTTGAATTTCATGAAATTTTTCTTAATTTAAATATGGGTTTTGAAGATTATTTTTTATTAAATTTAATTGAAGTATGGGCTATGATTTATTGTTGATTAAGTTGATCTAAGCCCTAATATGTTGAATTGCATTATTATTATTATGATTTGATTATGTATTGTTCTTTTGAAGTTTGATTTGAGCATGAGTAATCTAAATTATGATTTGAATGTGGATTTTCCTTATGGAGTTACTTGAATTACATATTGTATTGATGATTTAAGATTGAATCTACATTACCCATTGCTATTCACATATCTTTCATGGCATATACATTCATGATCATTAGATTTTATGAAATTATCGGTGGGTTAAGCTCGCATATGTTTTATAAAAATGATTTCGTTGAGTTAAGCTCACATATATGGATATAACAAGAATGTGATCACATTAATGTTTATTATTATTTGTCATTTGAGCATATTGCATGATTGCACCACATTTTTAAGTGAATGAGCTATTCTAATGCATGAAAAGTATGGATTGGATTGTAACTTAGCTTTTTAGGCTAAGTATGAATGATTATGAAATATGTTTGGCTTTTAAGCCTAACTGTGCATTGAAATGATTTGAAATAACTGTTTCCTTTTTTGAAAGCATATTATGTATAAGTATTCTTGTGAGATGTTTGACTTAGTCAAGGATATCCCCAAGAGTCCTCTCCTTTTCCTTGAAATATGTGCTAGCATAGGAATGGTAGCCATTACTGAAATAACTGGGTCGTAAAAAGTAGTTATACATTGATATGATATTATATGATATTGGTAATCCTTTTGAAATGACTCGTTCGTAAGGAAGGTATCCATCCACCAAAATAATTGGGTTGTGAGGTATGATGTAGATTACCCTTGGCAAGTAGTCTTCTCCTATAGATGGGAGGTCTTCACCGGACTAATTCACGTAATAGCTTGCATGAGTTTGATTTGTCAGTGATAGTCCATCCCCACTATATATGAGTTTTATGGCATATCATGCATCATAAATATCATGGCATATTATTATATACTTTTCTTTGGATATACACTTCTCTCTATATTATGTGCCCTTGTCATCTAACATTAATACAGGTTTGATAAGTCATATACATTACATGCAATATACTTAGTACATTCAATCATACTAATGAATACTTTTGCCTCCATGATCTAACCATGTAGGAACAGAGGACTACCTTCATCCACCGTACGATGGCTAGCTTCAATCTTGAGATACTTGTTGTGGTGAGTCCTATTTTCCAAGGAGCAACCACCATTCCTCTACCTATGGTTCTTTCATTTATGTTATTTACTTTGAGGTAAACCCAGGACATGTTGTGGCCCCCATCATATCTTATGGATAGAGGCATTGTTGGACATCTTGTAGACTCTTTATGTTTTTACGCTATGTGTTTTATTTGGAGCTTATGTTTATGGATACTGCAATCTATTGGATATCATTATATGGATTGATTATTCGCGTTATGATGTGCTTCTATGTAATGATGTGAAAGATCTTAAGTCTTGAATTATACCCATAGAGTGAGTCATACTTACCCGCCCCTTAGTCTTTATGTGCTATGTGTTATGTAGATCCATGTTAATCCTTTTCCCTATGCCATCCCCATAGTGGGAGTCCTATTTTTCAGTCCTTTAGAACTATGTGCTTACTATGGATAGGCGTTTCCAGACCGATGATGTGAATATGGATACTTGAAGCTTGCTTGGGGACTCTTAAGTTCCCATTCGCCATGTCACTCCTACAGCTTTGGTATGGGTCATGACAAGCTTGGTATCAATGCACTGGGTTTGTAAATTATCCTCGGAGTACAACATGCCGCGTCAAGTAAAGTTCTATTTATTGGTGTGAAGTACACCATGCCTATGAGTGGGAGGCTATGATGACATTGTTGGAATAATCTCACTTCTACATGTCATATGTCATGCTTTAGACCGTGTATTATGGTTTTCTTATCCTAATGGTATCCTTGCTATGTTATAGAAGATGCCACCCGAAGAGCTCCCCTACCAAGACCGACCCCAGTTTGTAAGGACAAAGTTCCTCAAGGGCCTATGGATGAGTCTATCACTAATGGTGAATTCCATACAACATTTTCTATGCTTGCCCAAGTGGTGACTTCTTAGACTAAGAAGGCTAATCTTCCTCCTTGTAATCCTACTCTGGTTTCTAGGGTAAGAGATTTCACCCGGATGAAGCCTCCAGAGTTATATAGGTCAAAGGCCGATGAGAATACTCCAGAGTTCACTGATGAGTTTAATAATGTGTTGACTATTATGGGAGCCACTTTCGTGGAAAAGGATGAGATAGTTGCTTATTAGTTGAAAGATGTGGCTCAAGTGTGGTACACTCAATGGTTGATGGAGAGGATTTGTGGTAATGTTGTTAATTGGGAAGAGTTCAAGTTTGCATTTCTAGATTGTTTCTTCCCACTTACACTTAGGGAATCCAAGATGACAAAGTTATCAACCTCAAACAGGGTGGTATAAATGTGAGGGACAATGTCCTCAAGTTCATAAAGTTCTCCAATTATACTTCTATGCTTGTGGACGACTCTCGTGCAATAATGCAAAAGTTTATTTCTGGGATCTCTAACTTGGTTATGAAATGTCATATGACTATGCTTGTTAAGGATATAGACATCTCCAGGCTTATGGTATATGCTGAACATATTGAAGGAGAAAAGCTCAAGGAGAAGAGCGTGCATGATCCCAAGAGGGCCCATCGTAATGGTGGGTTCTCCAACTTCAAGGGTGGTGGTTATGGATGCTTTTAACAAGGCCAAGGTTCTAATGCTCGAGTTGCTAATGCTATGTTGCCTCTTCCCAAGGAACTAGTTAGTGGTGGGCCATTGTTTTTCCAGAGTGAAAAGTGTGGGAAGAATCACTTGGGTGTTTGTTAGAAGGAGTTGGGTGCATGCTATGGGTATGATGAAGGAGTTAGAACTACAAGGTCACTGATTGTCCTAAGGCTGCTTAGAGGGGTCAAGGTCAAGTGTCTCAAGGTAGTAAAGGTCATAAAAGAGCTCCACAAAGTGTTGCCCCAAGAAACAATGGTTTTATTATTTGTGTGGTTGCCAGGTTGTTGGGGAGGCTCCGGATGTTGTGACTAGTGTGTTAAAAGAATTTGATTTTGATGCTTATGCTTTGCTTGATCTGGGTGCCAATTTACCTTTTGTGACTCCTCTATTAGTTGTTAAGTTTGGTTTGAGTACTAAATTATTGAGGGTGTTTTTCTCAGTCTAAACTCCCGTGGACGAATCTGTTGTTGCTCATAGTGTTTATCGGAGTTTCCCCTATTTTTCATAAAGTCTTTCTGTGTTATCTTGTGGAGCATGGGATATTTGATTTTGATATGATTCTCGAGAAGGATTGGTTGCATGCTTCATATACATCTACAAATTATAGAACCTGAAATGTCAAGTTCTAATTTCTGGATGAGCCCGTTCTTGAATGGAAGGGTAGTGACTCCATTATTAAAAGTCAGTTTATTTCCTACCTTATGTCCCAAAAAGATGATGTCAAAGAAGTGTATCTATCATATTGTGAGGGTCAAAGATGTATAATCGAGTCACCTACTCTTAAATCAGTCCCGATGGTGAATGCGTGTCCAGATGTATTTATCAAAGACTTGCATGGTATTCCTCCCGAAAGGGAAGTAGACTTTGCCATAAACCTTCTCCCGAATACTCAACCTATTTCTATTTCTCCTTATCATATGACACCAACTGAGTTGAAAGAACTAAAAGATTTATTGAAGGATTTGTTGGAGAATAGTTTTATTAGGCCAAATATAACTCCATGGGGTGGTCCAATTTTGTTTGTAAGAAAGAAAGATGAGTCCCTTTGGATGTGCATTGATTATAAGCAATTGAATAAGGTAACCATCAAGAAAAAGTATCTGTTGCCTAAGATTGATGACTTGTTCGATCAACTTCGGGGGCTACCCATCTCTTAAAGATTGACTGTATTTCGATTATCATCGGTTGAAGGTTAGGGAGTGTAACATTCCCAAGATGGCTTTTCAGAGTAGGTATGGGCATTTTGAATTTGTGGTGAGTCGTTTGGTTTGAATAATGCTCCGGTCGTATTTATGGATCTTATGAATCGGGTGTTCAAGCTATTCCTTGACAGTTTTATGGTTGTTTTCATAAATAATATCCGTATTTATTTCCAAAGTGAGTGGCAGCATATGGACTATTTGAGGTTTGTTCTTCAGACTTTGCGGGAGAAGAAGTTTTATACTAAGTTTAGCAAATATGAGTTTTGGTTGCGTGAGCTAGTTTTTCTTGGTCATATGATGTCAGGTGATGGTATTAAGGTTGACCCAAAGAAGACTAAGGCCATGAAAAATTATCCTAGACCATTGACTCTTTTAGACATTCAGCGTTTTCTTGGGTTGGTGAAACGACCCCAAAAAGTGCCCAAAAACGTGCCTCGGAAGTACCCAGAATTTTGTATTCCATATATCCATAAATCCATTCGGAACTTCGAAAATTCGACTTCATATTCTTGTTCAGGGGGTCCAAATTAAGGTGATAAGGGTCTAACCTCGATTTTAAAACAACGGAATTGAATTATGAAATTTGCAGTTGGTGCAATTTCCAGTGAGGGTCCATGATCTCTCCACGACGCGGAGAGGTGTATTTCCTGCACTGTCTTTTCCTAGTTTGCCCAGATTTTTCTATGTGTTGGACGTAAGTTTTCCCCAATGTATTTTCACCTATACTTAGTCTTATTTCACCCTCATATCACCTAAAACATTCACTAATATTTCCCCAAACACTTAGACTCATTTCTAACCCTAAATTCAAGTCCCAAAATCAAGGCCAATCTCAAGGATTTCTTCAAGGATCTTACCCAAGCTTCAAATCTCCAATAAACTCTTCTTCAAGAACTTCACAAAAGCTAAGGTATGTGGTGTTGGACTATTGGGTCCTTTCACCCATGGTGCCTAAACCCTCTTTCACTTAATATTGCATGATTTAAAGTTGATTTTACATGTGGGTCTTGTATATTGAGAAATTTACTGCACAATGATTTTAGTTCATAAAAGTATGGTTGTTTTAGTATGTTTTGAGCTTCAAATCTTGGATATAATGTTGGATTTGATGAGGGGTTTTGATATGAATGTCTTGGGGGTGTTACAAGATGTTGATTAAACGTTTTACCACTGATTTTCCTGCATGATTTCATCTCTAAATTACATGCTCTATTGCCCCCATTACACACCCCCAAGGTGTTTGACAAAATGTCCGGTTATGGTTTCTTGAGGAAATAAAGATCTAAAGCATTAGATATGATATGATTGACGATATGATGATTAAATGACCTTATGTACATGATTAATACTATCTAAAGTGTTGTGGTAGACCATTCCCAATTCGGGGGCCTAGTTGAGGGGTCAATGACTCATCTAGGGTGATGGGTGCGATTATCACCAACCTAGTTGAGGGGTTGATTGCTCAACCACTAGGGCGATGGGTGCGATCATCACCAACCTAGTTGAGGGGTTGATATCTCAATCACTAGGGTGATGAGTCCGATCATTACTAACCTTAATGAGGGGTTTGTACCTCACACACTAGGGTGATAGGTGCTATCATCACCAACCCCAAGGGGTTTGTACCTTGGCAATCTAGCTTGGTCTCCCCTTCACATATGATATTCTATATGAGCATGATTTACTTTTTTGCAGTGATCATAAATGTCATATTGCTACATTATGGCTATTGCCTATCGGTATGAATTTTTTATTATGATGCTTATCTCTTGTTGCATTGTATCTCACATACTTAGTACATTCAAACGTACTAATGCATACTCTTGTTTACATGATATTACAATGTGGTGACCAGTTCCCAAGTTGATCCTCCTCCTCCACGTGGCTAGACGGTGCTATTCCAAGCTTGTTGGTGAGTCCTCCATTTTGGGAACCTCGGTCTAAGTTACTATTATCCTTGTATTGAGACACTTTCTTATGTTTTATTAACTATGAGTGTGAGCCCTGTAGCTTGTCTTAGCCCCCGCTATATCTATGTATTAGAGGTGCTTGTTGGACATGTTGTGCATTTATGTATGAGCTTTGACTCTTGACTCTTGATTATGACGTTTATGCAAGCTTTTCCTCAGTCCGATATCCCCCAGTTTTTGTTTGTATGTCTTTGCATGCTTCCGTGACCAAGGATGTGTAATGACAAGTTAAGAGGCTTGTTTGAGGTCCCTTCGGGTTTCCCATTCACCATGTCACGTCTAGACTCTAGGCTTGGGTCATGACAGTTAGCTAGTTTATTATTAAAGGTTTGTTGAATGTTTCTCTTCTATTGTATCTCCATTGAGTAAATTGACTCAATAAAGGCTAATTTTATATGGTCAGATGAGTGTCAGAAGAGTTTTCAGACTTTGAAACATTGGCTTACATCGGCTCATGTTTTGACTCTACTGATGGCTTGGATGGGTTTGCGGTGTATTGTGATGCTTCTCGCATCAGTTTGGGTTGTGTACTTATGTCAGATGGCAAGGTGATAGCTTATGGCTCATGGAAATTAAAGGTGCATAAGCGTAATTACCCAACTAATAATCTTAAGTTAGCATCAGTGGTATTTGCTTTGAAGATTTCGGTACCCTATTTGTATTGGGTGCATGTTGATGTTTCTATCAACCACAAGAGTTTTCAATGTGTGTTTGCTCAAAGGGATCTTAACTTGAGGCAAAGGAGATGGTTGGAACTCCTTAAGGACTATGGCATGAGTATACAATATCTTCCCGGCAAGGAAAATGTTGTAGCAGATGCTCTTAGTAGGCAATCTATGGGGAGTGTGGCTCATGTTGATGAAGGGAAGAAAGAGCTTGGAAAAAAAGTTCTCCATTTGACTAGATTGGTTGTTAAGTTGGCCGACTCTGATGATGGTGGTATCCATGTTCAAAATATGGCTGAATCTTTTGTGGTTTTTGATGCCGAGGATAAGAAAGATCTAGATCCATCATTGGTTGAGTTGAAAAAGTTTGTTGCCGAAAAGATAATAAAGGCTTTCTCCAAAGGGGGAGATGTTCTTCCGTATCAAGATTAATTGTGTTTTCCGGATGTGGATGACCTTAGGAGGGTGATCATAAGTGAAGCCTATAGCTCTCCTTATTCTATTCACCCGAGATCCACTAAGATGTATCATGATTTAAGAAAGGTTTATTAGTGGCATGCTATGAAAAAGGATATAGCCACGTTTGTATCTGAATGCCCTAATTGTCAATAAGTAAAAGTAGAGCACCAAAAGCCTGGTGGTTTGACTCAAGATATTAAAATTTCTATATGGAAGTTCGAAGATGTGAACATGGATTTTGTGGTGGGTTTGCCTTGTACCTGAAGTCTATTTAGCTCAATTTGGATTATGCTGGCCGGCCGACTAAGTCAGCTCATTTCCTACCGATCAAGAATACCTTTAGTGCCAAAGATTAGGCAAGATTGCATATCCAAGAGTTGGTGAGGTTACGTGGGGTGCCTAGGTATATCATATCGGATCATGATACCTAATTTACTTCTCACTTTTGGAGGTCAATCCAAAGAGGTCTTGGTAAGAAGGTAAAGTTGAGTATTGTCTTTTATCCTCAAACCGATAGACAAGTTGAGAGGACAAATCAAACTTTAGAGGATATGCTGAGGACTTGTGTGTTGGAATTCAAAGGTAATTAAGACGATCATTTTCCCCTCATTGAGTTTACTTATAATAATAGCTTTCATGCTACCATTGGTATGACATCGTTGAGGCTTTGTGTGATAGGAGATGCAGATCTCCGGTGGGGTGGTTTTGAGCTGGGAGAGATGGCTTTGATTGGCCCGGATGTGGTGTCGGAGGACATAGAGAAGGTGGATTAAAGAGAGGTTAAAGATGGTCTAAAGTCACCAAAAGTCCTATTCTGATATTAGTAAGAGGGATCTTAAGTTTCATGTTGGTGATTGGGTATATGTGAAAGTCTCACCCACGAAGGGTGTGATGCATTTTGGGAAGAATGGTAAGTGTTAGAATCCTTAATTATAGGGATTCCTTAATTATAAGGATTCCTTAATTATAGGGATTCCTTATTATAGGAATTCCTTAATTATAGGGATTCCTTAATTATAAGGATTCCTTAATTATAGGGATTCCTTAATTATAGAGATTCCCTAA
>JAABOM020059874.1:0-12372 GCA_011800125.2 Solanum clarkiae
ATGCATGTCGCAGAGATGAGGATGCTGAGATGGATGTGTGATCACACCAGGAGTGACAAGGTTAGGAATGAGACCATTTGGGAGCAGCTATAGATGGCCCCGGTGGCTGAAAAAATGAGGGAAGTGATACTGCGATGGTTTGGACATGTGCGTAGAAGGAGTACCGATGCTCCTGTTAGGAGATGCGAGAGGTTGGTTTTGGGAGATACTCGAAGGGGTATAAGTAGACCGAAGAAGTACTGGGGGAAGGTGATTAGACATGATATGACGGAACTTGATCTCACTGAGTACATGACCTTAGATAGAAAGAAGTGGAGGTCGCGAATTAGAGTAGCAGGCTAATGGTAGGGTTAGGTGTGTTTTTATCATATGTTCGCATTATCTGTCGTATTATGTATTAGTTTTATCTTATTTATATACTACCATGTGCTATTTATTATTATTCGCTCTTTCTATTCCCTTCCCTTCCTTTTTCATATCTAGTTCTTTCTGCTTACGAGTTTTGAGATGAGGGTTCCCAGGAAACAGCCTCTCTACTTCTATGGTAGTGGTAAGGTCTGCATACATTCTACCCTCCCCAGACCCCACTTGTGGCATTTTACTGGGTATGTTGTTGTTGTTGTTTGTATCATCCCCAACTTTCTCTTTTTCAGCACTCTCGGGATTGCCAAGAGTCTCACTACCTTCATTCATAACCACGTCATTATTATCATTATCATTCTCTATGCCTTCATCCTATTATACTTCTTTTTTCTCCTTTTTCAACAACAAGTGTAGGCACAACACCTTGCATAACTTTTCCACTACGAGTCATGAAGCCAAACATTGATAGTCATCACTATTTCAGTTAGCAACTGTGTCGCTGGGTAGTCCTCCTTTCGGCCTTTGGTTGAGATGAGCCAAGATGTTACTAAGTTAAGTCTCCAAATGCTTAATAGAAGTTGAATGTGAAGTCACGATTTGGCTCAGCTATGAGAAATCAGATTTCATCTCCTTCAAAACTTTATTAGAGGCCTCAACTTTGTTCAAAGTCTGAGTCAACATGTCTTTAGTCCGAAAATTTTCTGGATTCACAATCAGATAAGAAACTTTCACCCTATCATAGGGTAGAATGTATCTATCTCTTAGATTATCACGATCTCTCCAACCTTCAGGTTGAGGTTGACCCAACCAAGCTCTATATCGCCATTCCGCACCAACGTTCCAACCTTAACTCCCAGGTGGCCTTGGAAAAGCTGATCCGAGAACCCATAACCTGGTTACCCATATAATGTACCTCTTCATTATAACCTCCTTCATACAACACATTATCATAAACCATATCACCAGAAGCACCTATAGCATTTACAGTCTTCTGGTTTCACCCATTACGTGCTTATTTAAGAGATCCAACTGAGTCAACATTTTAGCCATGTTTTCCTCCCTCTTTTGATATTCGGCTTATTGTTCTTTGGATAGACCCCTGTGCATAGAAGATACAAGGTTATCCCTTGTGTACTGTTTATCTTGGTCTATCACCCGAAAGGTCACAAGCAGCAAAAAATGTTTACTTCATGATTCCTCCTCATACCAATTGGTCAGCCACAACTTTGTTGACTGCATCTAAGCTCATGCAGAAGTATTGCAATAGCGGGTGGTCTGGAACTCCAAATTTTGAGCATTGGAGAAAATGTTTAATAAATCGTATCTATGTTTCATACAACAGCTCACCATCAATTCTATTGAAATTATCGATGCTCCTTCGCAGCTTAACCATCTTATAGAAGGGAAAAAACCTTTCGAGGAATGCATATTGTAGTTCCTCCTATGAAAGTAGTTAAATCCCAAGGAAGTTCATCTAACCACCTCATAGATTCTCTAGTTATTGAGAATGGGAAGAACTTTAATCTAATGGTTTCTTGGGTGACTCCCCTTAAAGTTGAATGGCAAACAGACATCTACGAAATTTCAGAAAGGCTCATGGGGATCCTTATTGGTTTGCCCTTTGTATAACCCCTTTAGCTGAAGTAGTTGTAACATGGTTCTTGTGACATGAAACATAGCACCGCCAGCCCATAGAGGCAATGGATTGCTGTCGTACTCCTTACTTGATCCCAGTTGACGTCTTGGAAGTCAATCATATCTCCCACGTTGTCACCATGGACACTACCAAAATCCTCCATCTTAACACCTTATTATCAGTAGCAAAAACAACAAGAGAAGTAACAAAATAGTTATAACTACAAAAACTAAGTTTCTTCCTGAACAGGCCTTTTATTTGGTAGGTACTATCGATGAAGCTACCGCGAAGGCTATGAACTTAGAAATGGAGAGCAATTTGAAGAAATGACCTCAGCAAACTCTTCAATCAAGAATTAGCACCATTCCCTGGCAACGGCATCATTTTTTATGACATTCAAACCTACAACTAAAATGGAAGAATGGACGATCGTTATCAGCATATTAACCTAACAAAGCTCCGATCCCACAGGGAATAGTGGTTCAAGAGGTGAAGTAATGCACTAAACTAGGCAATTGTAAGGTTTAATTAGGGGGTTGCAAGTAAATAAAATCAAGATTCAGCTAACAACAATTTCTAATTTGCAAACTAACAATAGATTAAAAGAGATGTTGGGATTGCAAATATAGGAATAGATCTACTAAGTTGGGTCTAAACACCTCAATAATTGAGTTAAAGATGAGTGAGTAATCTAGGTTATTGGTAACCAACACTTCAATTACTACCGCGAAGGTGTTTCAAATGAATCTAATATGACATCATATGCAAATCGCTCAAGGACATGTCTGGCCTGAGTAATCAGAGCACACCTCCTAATACTTTAGCCATTGAATCCAAGGTTGTGGCATTCAACTGAAACCCCAAAAGATTTCTAGCTAATATATCTATAACATACTCTAATTACTCAAATTAAAGCAATAACCATAAATCTAAAGTGAATCCCAAATCTGCAACCTCAGTATTATAGATGAAACTTAGCAGATGTAAACTCACTCAGATTAACAACAATATAATCAAAATATCATAGACCCAGCATAGAAACCAAAAGATCCATATTATTTACACACCCCCAATATAGGGGTTTTAGCCACTCATACTCAAAAGTAAAAAATCAATACCAAATTCAATAGCAGAGTACATTGGTAAGATGAATAGCAAGAGAAAAGTTGAACTACACCAGCTAATCTCCACAATTTCTTCTTCCTAAATGTTGAAATCACCAAAACCTTCTACTACTAGAGTAAGAAGCTTCTATGTACTCTATTTTCTCTCTTTCTCACTCTCTCTATCTGTAAAATATGATATGGAATGGTATGTACAATGTCCTTGCCAAAAATCTTATATCGTCCATGCAAAATAAATGAAAGTTTGTGTACCGAGTTGCCATTCGATGGTCAAGGTCGGCCATCGGCGAGCACTCTGACAATGTGTCGAATGTGCACTTGACCGCCTTCCTCTACATCTCCTGAAGGATTGAATCCCTGTAATATTAGATGACAGAGTTGTTCATCATCGATCTTATTCGACGCTCCGCCGAACCTCCTCATATGTCGCCTTTCTGTCATGGACTTGGGGTCTTAGTTGTTGCGATATTAGGCAGTTTGTTTGGGACTTTGGCAATCCACCAAGGTATGTCGGTGACGCCGCTTTTCACCGCCTTTTTGACATTTTTGCTCCTTTTCCAAGATTTGCTGAGTATTGTCCAGTTATGCACTTTTAGCTCCATTCCTGTCATAAGACATGCATATTAGTTAGCAATTAAAGCAATATAGCACATTAAGGACAACTTTTCTTCACATACTAAGCGCAAAATGAGTCCAAGATATTGACTCAACAAAGGCCCACATCAGTCCACTCTACAACGCAGAAGTGGGTCTATGAACACAGAGGGTACAACACCCAGACCTCCGCAAATGCGGTCCCATGCCCCCCCAACGCATAGATTAAATGGGCTTGCACCAAATACTATTCAAACCTACAGTCACACAGCACAGGACAATCACAAAATGGACCCTTGATATTCCTTCGAAACCCCATAACACAAACAAAACATGGAACCCTACCAAAAATGACATTCTAGACTCAATGGAACTGAATTCATATTTGAGACTTCCTTGTCTTGAAACCCGAAAAAGATCATTTAAACTAATTTAGGACTCAAATACCTAAAATAACCTCGAAAAGTCTAAAATTACAATGAGATCATTTCTAGCATTAGTTTCACCACCTGGAACTACTAGAGCTGATGGAATTTTGATTCGAGCTTTTGAACTTTGAATGTTTACCAAGGTCGAACTATGATCCAAAATCAACTAAAATGCAACTTTGGTTCTAAAATCTATATTTTAACTCCAAATTTAGTTTTTTAAGTTCTCCTAGACCATATTTGGCATTCTCAAATTGAGAAAATTGATGAGTTGCATTCCGACACTCGAAACTCAAGATGATTACAAAACTCAAATTTTCCAACTTTAAACCTTTAACAACTCTTTCTTTTGCAAAAACTCTAACGTTTTACAAGGTTTTCAAAATCCAACTCAAAGTCAACCAAAATTGACCCAACGCAACTCTTTGGAAGGATAAAATGGTAATTTTATCGAAAATGCCAAAAATGACCTTTGAGGTCATTACATCATCCATTACTAAGAACAATGTTCATCCTCGAACATGAGATAAGGGACATATCTGAAGGCTCAAGAAGTTGAGGGTATTAGGCACGCATCTTTTACTCTATCTCTCGTGTAGCTTCACTCTCGAGCCTATGACTCCACTATACCTTTACTGAAGTAATCTCCTTATCCTCAACTTCCTCACCTGTCCATCTAAAATGGCCACATGCTGCTCCTCATTAGTCAAATAAGGGATCAACTCAACTGAATCCATAGAAATCACACTCGTCTAGAATATAACATCGTAGCATCGAGACATGAAACATAGGATAAACTGAAGACAGGTTGGATGGCAAGGCAAGTCTATAAGCCATCTCTCCCACTCTATCTAAGATCTCAAAAGGATCAAGAAACCTCGGACTAAGCTTGCCCTTCTTCCTGAACCTTATAACACCATTCAAGGTGAGACCTTCAACCATATCATGTCACCAACCATGAATTCCAAAGGTCAAATCTGCCTATTAGCATAGCTCTTTTGGCGACTTTGGGTTCTCACCAACCAACCATAAATCAACCACAATCGCTCTAGATCAACTCTCAACATATCAGCATCCTTACTCTCTACCACTACCGATTCAAACCATTCGGTAGGCGATATACATCTCCAGCCATACAAGGCCTCAAAGGGAGCCATCTGAATGCTGCAATGATAACTGTTATTATACGCAAACTCTGTCAACGCCAAGTGTTGATCCTATCTGGCACCAAAATCAATGATACAGGCCCAAAGCATATCCTCTATCATCTAAATGGTCTTCTCAGACTGGCCATCTAGAATGGAAAGTTGTACCCATATCCAAACAGGTACCCAACCCATGTTTTTATGCAAAGTAAACAACAAACTAGGATCTAACGCAATAGAAACTGGGACTTCGTGAAGCCCCACTATCTGACTAATATAAAGTTGGGCTACTCTCTCAGTTGTGTACTTCACTTTGACCAAAATGAATTGGGCGGACTTATTCAATTAGTCCACCACTACCCAAATGGAGTCAAAATCCCTAACAGTAGGAGGCAGCCCAAATACCAAGTCCATGGTAATATGCAGCCACTTCTACTCGAGAATGGGCATACTCTGCATCAAACCTTCAGGCCTTTGGTGCTCATATTTGACTTGTTGGTAATTCATGCACATTACCACAAACTCAACAACGTCTCTTATCATCTCACACCTGTAACGACCCTAAAAAAGTGCCCGAAAATAAACCTCGGAAGTACCCGAAATCATGATTTACATATATCTAAAAATTCATTTGTTATTTCAAAAATCTGACTTCATATTCTTGTTCAGGGGGTCAAATTTGAGTGGAGAATGGGTCTAACCCAAATTTTAGAGAAACCGTATCAAAATCCAAAAATCACAAAAAATGCTATTTAAACGGGTCAACTTTGAAGGGGCATATCTCTTAGCACACAAAGACTTTGGTGGCCCACGATCTACTAATTAACGTCCTTTGAATTATCTTTCCAACACACCTGGTTTCACCTCATTCCAAGTTCAGATGAAGGATTTATGCCCATTTTCATAGAACTTGTTTGTGTAGAAAAAGCATATTCCAGTGGGGTTTTCACGTCGCCTCCGCGACGCGCCCTTGTTGTTTTTTGTGCCTGTTTTAACTTTCTCAGTCCAAGACTTATAATTCTTGGACCTAAGGGTTCCCACACTTGAAAATACATATATTTAGCCTTATTTCACTCTCATATCATCTTAAACATTCCCCATACTCACTCAAACACTTAGACTCATATTTCACCCTAAATTCAAGTCCCAAACTCAAGACCAATCTTAAAAATTTCATCAAGGATCTCATTCAAGCTTTAAGTCTCCATTTCCAATCTTGTTCAAAGGTTCTCCAAAATCAAGGTTTGTGGTGTTGAACCATTGGGTCCTTTCACCCATGGTGCCTAAACCTCTTTTTTACTAATATTGCATGATTTAAAGTTGATTTTGCATATTGAGAAATTTACTGCATAGTGACTTTAGTTCATGAAAGTATGGTTGTTTTAGCATGTTTTGAGCTCTAACTCTTGGATGTAATGTTGGTTTTGATGAGGGGTTTTGATGTGAATGTCTTGGGGGTGTTGCAAGGTATTGATTTGTTGTTTTACTACAGATTTTCTTGCATGATTTCATCTCTAAATGTCATGGTCTTTTACCCCCCTTACACACTCCCCTAAGTGTTTGATAAAATGTTTGGCTAAGGTTTCTTCTGGAATTGAAGGTCCAAATCATAAGATACGATATGATTGACTATATGATAATGAAATGAGCTTATTTATATGATGAATCTTATATAAAGTGTTGCATTAGACCATATGAGGAATCCTATGCCCAATTCGAGGGGTTTAAGCATTGGATAACCTGGTAAAGGGTTTGTACTTCTTCACTTTGGTGATGGGGCGGCATTATCACCAACCTAGATGAGGGTTAGTACTCATCCACCTAGTGATGGGGCGGCATCATCACTAACTTAGATGGGCTTAGTACTCATCAACCTAGTGAAGGGTTTGTACTTCTCCACCTTGGTGATGGGACGGCATTGTCACCAACCTAGATGAGGGTTAGTACTCATCCACCTAGGTGATAGGGAAACATTATCACCAAAATAGATGAGGGTTAGTACTCATCCACCTAAGTGATGGGGCAACATCATCACTAACCCACCAAAGGGTTGTACATTTGAAAATCTAGTTTGGTATCTTCTACACATATGATATCCTATATGAGCATGGGTTACTTAAGCATGTTTTACTTAAGCATTGACCATACATGTCATATTGCTATATCATGCCAATTCCAATATACTAACGCATACTCTATGCCCACATGATGTTACCATGTAAGAACCGGAGCTCCTATTGATTCTTCTTGTGGCTAGACGGATTGTTCAAGCTAGCCTTTGGTGAGTCCTCCATTTCAGGGGCATTGGTCTATGTTTCTTATATTATGTATTGATTGCTTCTTCCTTATTGCTATTTTGACTATGAGGGTGAGCCTGGTTGCTTTGTCTTAGCCCCCACTAAGTATCTATGTTTAGAGTTGTTGTTTGACAAGTTATGCATTACGTTTGAGCTTTGACTCGTCTATATTATTTAAGTATTAAGCTCTCTCTTTCTCTCTTAATCCCATTTCCCCTTATTCATGTGTCTTATGATGTTTTATATTGCTTCCGCGACCAAGGAAGTGTAATGATATGCTATGAGGCTTGTTTGGGATTCTTCAGATTCCCCATTGGCTGGTCACATCTAGGCCGCAGGCTTGGGTCGTGACAACACCACCAATAATATTGTTTCAAATCATGGTACATCTTTGCTTTGAATAGAATATCTAGTATAATGAGCCTCCTCAAATATCAATCTTATCAAATCACCCACCTTGGGCACACAAATATGACTCTTAATCCTCAAAATACCATCAGAATCAAGCATTGCTCCTCTAGCTTTGCCTCTAGCCACTATGTCCCAAATGATACACAACTTCCCATCCTCAAACTGCCTCTCATAAATCTGAGCCATCAAGATGAGCGAGCCTCAATGAAAGCAAGAATCCCACCCTAGTCTGAAAGTTGTAATCTCACCAACCATTGGCCAATCTCTTAACATCTCTAGGCAACGGTTGCTCGTCAACCCGAATATCTAATAGAATCCCCATGCTGGAAGTCTTCCTACTCAAACCATCAGCCACCATATTGACCTTCCTAGGGTGATAGAGAATAGTTAAGTCATAGTCTTTAAGGAGCTTAATACATATTCTTTGCCTCAAATTTATATCCCGCTGGCTAAAAATATATAGTAAGTTGCGATGGTCAATAAAGATCTCACGATGGACTCCATACAGATAGTGGTGCCACAACTTTAACACAAACACGACTGTAACCAACTCCAAGTCATGAGTGGGGTAATTCTTCTCTTAGGCGTTCAGCTGCCTCAAAGCATAGGTAATAACCCTCCCCTTCTGCATCAACACACCACCTAAATCCACTCCCGAGGCATCACAATAGATCATGAAATCAACACCCTCCTACGACAATGTCAATATAAGAGTTGTACTCAATAATAACTTAATCCTTTAAAAGCTCTTTTCAAACTCATCAAACTAGTGAAATGCCACATTCTTCTAGGTAAGTCTAGTCAGTGGAGCTGCAATAGTAGAGAATCCCTACATAAAACAACAATAACAACCGGCTAATCCCACAAAGCTGCGAATCTCTGTAACTAAGGTAGGCCTAGTCCAGCCCCAAACAACCTCAATTTTCATTGGGTTAACTTGAATACCCCTCTTTTGACACTATTTGCCCCTAAAATACCACTGAACTCATCCAAACTCACACTTGGAGAATTTAGCAGAAAGCTTCTTCCCCCTATGCCTCTACAACATAATCTGCAAATGCCTCATATGATCCTCCTCGGTCTTATAATTGACCAAGATATCATCAATGAATACGATCAGAAACGAATCTAGATACGGCTGAAACACCCCATTTATTAACTCAATAAATGTTGCATAGGCATTAATCAAACCATAGGACATAACAAGAAGCTTATATTGGCCATACCTGGACCGAGAGGTTTCCTTAGGAATATCTGATGGCCGAATCCTAGCTAATGATAGCCAGATCTCAAGTCAATCTTAGAAAATAAAGCAACTCCTTAAAGCTGATTAAATAAGTCATCAATATGAGAAAGTGGGTACTTGTTCTTGACAGTCACCTTGTTCAATTGCCTATAATAAATACACATCCTCATGGATCTATCTTTATTCTTTACAAGTAGGACTGAGGCACCCCAAGGTGAAATACTAGGGCAAACAAATCCCTTGCTCAATAGATCTTAGAGCTGCTCTTTTAACTCTTTTAACTCAGTCGGAGCCATATGATAGGAAGTGATAGACATAGGTGACTTGAGAGAGATAGCAAAATCAACGTCCCTATCAGGATGGACTTTCAGCAGATCAGTAGCAAACACATTTGAAAACGCATAAACTACTAGAATGGACTCCTTAAAAAGTGACTCTGTAATAGTATCGCGAATAAAATCTAAATAAGCTAAACACCCCCAAAGATAAGATATCACCTTACAAGGGTAAGAACCCGCCAAACTTGCCTACTCTATCCTCGGTTTGCTTGACATGGCTAAGGTAATACTCTTGGCATAACAATAAAGAATAGCACAATACGGAGATAGCCAATCCATACATAGAATAACATCAAAATCTACCATGTCAAATATAATTATATCTACCCAAGTCTCATAGCCAGCCAAAATCACAAGACAGGATCGATACAACTGATCACCTACTAAAGGATCACCTACTGGGGTCGAAACATGAACAGGCACAAATATAATATCATACAACAAATCAAACCCCAAGGAGAAATATACAAACATGTAAGAATAAGTGGATCCAGTATCAAATAACATGGATGTAGGACAATGGCAAATTGGAACAATACTTGTGATGATAACATCGGAGGTCTCAACCTTGGGTCTACCTAGGAAAGCATAGTAATGGCCTCCCTATCCTCTATTAGAAGAAGTTGCCCCTATACAAGAAAAATGAGTGAAAATATCACCTGCTACTGTACCTCTGGTGCATCTACCTCTATCAGCCTGACCTCTACCTCGACGCCTAGCCTGCAGGGCTGAACCTCTAGCTGGTAGTGTTGGATCTCTGATCGTTGCTACAAATAAGAATGGTGGGGCACGAAATGAGTCTGCATTGGGCACTGTCAAATCATATGATAAGTAGATCCACATCCAAAACAAGATCTAGGGGTAGATAGCTGTTGTGATAGAACAGGAGGATACTGTAACAACTTTGGCCCGTAGACCTCCACTAGGACCCAAATGAACTCTGACCTGAGCTATAAGAATCATAGGGACATCATCCTCCCTCTAAAGCTGACAACGCTTCATAAACCCTGCGGTGATGAGATGAATCACCTCCCCCAGTCATACCCCTGCCTCCTAATGACGCACCTGAGAATTATCCTGATGTACAGACCCTTTTGGTGTCCCCAAACTCCTCTATGTGCATGAGCTCCACCTCCTTACTGGAACTAACAACTGACTGAAAATATGCTCCATCTTTAGACACCCAAAATATTGACTGTTTCATAGAATAAGACAACCCTCTCACAAACCGACGAACTCTCTCTGACTTGGTATGATGTATAGCTATAGCATGTCGAGCTGGCTGATAGAAATGAATCGTATACTCATAAACCATCATACTTACCTGTCTCAAACTGTCGAATCTCAGACGGCTCTCCTCATGGACACTCTAACGAACAAATCAATTATACAAGGCACTAGAAAATGTCTCCCAAGTCATCTGAGGCGACCCAATTGGAAGGGATCCTGAATAAATCCTCACCACTCCCTGACTAGTCCATATGGAGGGTAACATACTACATACTATGAGTCTCTATTAACCCCATAGTATCAAGTAGCTCCCTGCAAGTAGTCAAAAAATCGTATGCATCCTCAGTCTTCCCATCCTAAAATAGAGGTGGGTTCATCTTCCTAAACCTCGCATATCTACGCTGCTCATCATCAGCAAAGGAAGTTGCTAGAGAGATTTCAACAATAGGTGTTGCGGTGGTTGTCCCACCTATATCTGGGACTCGAGGCCCTGTAGCTGAACCAGTGGTCGAACCCTAACTCATGTCTGGGAAATACTTGGCGTATCAACTAGGCTACCTGCCTAGCCCAAAGTCTCTGACACACCTAGAACTCTCAGAAGCATATCTTGTAGTATTGGTGCTGCAGCATAGTCATGGGGAACCTGCCTCTCTAGGCTCTATAACAGGCTCGAGGAAGATACCCCCCTCATAATCTCTCGCTAGTGCTGCTCCTCGGCCTGACCTCTACCTTGACCTCTAGATCAGCCTATACCCCTAGCTAGGGTCTCAATAGCTGTCTCAGGGGCCTCCCCTTTTCTAGTAGTCGTTATAGCTCTAATCCTCGCCATCTGACAAAAGGAAACATGACCATTCAACACTTAAACAAAACCCAAGCACAAATTGATTCAAAGAAGAAAAAGAGAACTTCCTAACAATCTTCATAGCCTCTTATGTGGAACCAATATCTATGCACTGATCCTCAAGACTCTACAAGACTGGTTTGTACATATATGAGTCCTATGAACCTAGGGATCTGATACCGAATTATCATGACTTGAAATTTGAGTGTGATGGCACTAACCTAACCTACCAACGCAAGTAAGCCCAAAACCTAAGCAACTCAACATAATAATAAAAGCAGAAGATAAATAGTCTAACAAGATAAATAAGCATAGGAAATTGAAATCTACAACCATCCTAGAACTGGTGTCACATGTACAAACCTCTAAATATAGAATACTCAATAAAACACAAGTTTCAAGGTCCAGTTCTCAAATGAATCGAAACATAAAATGGAATCCTCAAAGGCCTGGTAAAGATATAAGCAGTTACCTCACGAATGATCTAGAAGCTTGATCCTATAATAAAGACATATCTAGCAAGAGGACTGTGCTCAGAACCTCTAAAAATATAGCAAAGGGTGAGCACCAATCAACAAGGTACTCAGTAAATGGAAATAACCTAAGGTAAAGCTATGAAGAAAACAAATACTCCTTAACATGCAACAACTTACCGGTGAACTACACACCTGCACTAAGAAAAGTCTCAACATAATACAATATACAAATCACAAGAATAT